>OY293307.1:15874065-16025526 GCA_958502075.1 Orchestes rusci
TTCAAATTTTCTTATACTGGGTGTCCCAATATTCAACCGACAACGCTTAAAAGTGCTTAGTTTTCAAAATATAGGGTGCCAAACTAAAATAAAAGTTTGGCACCAAGTCATTTCAATTTTTGTCAATTATTCCTCATCAAGACGACACAGCTATACGAAATTACGCATGGAGGGTTTTTTATGACGAGAAATCCAAATTCATTAACGGTTCTGATATCACCAGTAGGGGGCGCCACCTACGGCACATCGAGCTCATCTAGATTATCAAAACTTTTTTCCAGTTTGGTGCATCGATATGAATATTGAAAAAATCGATTCTTCAACCTTTTTTACGTATAGAAGGTGTACCTTGTTTAAGTCTCTAGTGTTAACCGCTCGGTTAACCGTTTTCGAGATAGCCTTCATTGAAATTTTGCAATGCAACGGAATGAATTGGAGAAAATTCACTTTAGGGCTGTACGTCCCCATCTCTAGTTCCATAAAAATGTGAGTTCTATCACCTCTCAAGCGTTGTCGGTTGAATATTGGGACACCCTGTATAGTCACATTCTCGTGTCTTGCTCGGTCTTTAGGGATTGCAAATTTACTGGCAGAGGGAAAAAAATATGATATTTGATTTTTATTATAAATATCGTATTTAGGATGCCGCTATTTTATGCCAGAAAAAACTAACCCAAACTAACCAGACCTAACCTAAAAAAAATCTCTCTCGATTACCCGGAACAACCTCAGAAAACTTGAGGGTGATTGTATGTGATACAATCTTGGATAAAATAATGGTGATAAGTCATATAATGACATTCCGAAAAAATTTCGAGTTACCGGCCCTCAAAGATAATCTTTTTTTTGTAGTTATCGATAGATATATTCCGGACATTTCTTATCGAATCAAAACGAAATTTGGTACAAACTTTGCTAATTTTTCAGTTAACCAACTATTGCATTTTTTTTGTATTACCTTTATTTAGACCGAGATTTAGACCCTTCTGGAAAGTGTTTGCAACCATTGAAATGTTGCGCAAATGTGTGGTTATGTGACAATCTTACGGGACTGGTAGCGAATAGAGGTGCTGGGTGGGTAAAGAAAACGCAAGTTTTTAATTAGTTTGAACTACTCTCTCAAACTAACCCAAACTCACATTTCACTGTCTTTTTTTGGGTAACAATTGCCTATACGGTTTTCTACAATTTTTTGATGTTTTTCAAACTTTCTTGTATGTCACAACCTCGGTCACATCCGAGGTCACATCCCAGTGTCCTTAAGAATTGCGAATTTACTATTGCTATTTAATTTTTATATAGATAATGTATTTAGGATGCCGCGAAAAAACTAACTCAAACTAATCCACAACTAACCCAAACTAACCAAATTCTAAACCGAACTAACCCAATCTAACCTAAAAAAAATTCTTCTCTCCACCCGTTTCAGCACCAGTAAATTTGCAATCCTTAAAGACACTAGAATGTGTTTTTTTATAAAAAAAAATTGAAACCATCGAAATAAGCAGAAAACCGTAGGTATATGCAATAATTACCCCTCGAATTACCCTTTTTTGCTTCGATATAATAAAATCAAGGCAAAAAGTTTTCCACCCAATTGCCACAAACTGGAATAAATAATTGAGGGTAGGGAAAAATTTCAAAAAGAAATAATGTTTTTTTTATGTTTATAAAATTTGCGCAGCATATGAATATACAGCGTGCCACAGATTCGAGTGCATGCATGGGGATCTAAGTTATTATAAGAGATACAGGGTCGGTTAAGTTAACTTGAACATTTTTATGCTCAACAAAATGCCGTTTTGAAACTTGAAAAATTCCGACTACTTCCGAAGATACCTATTCGGAAAAAACCGAAATTTCGCAAAAACGTTATTATTATTTCCTGAGTTTATTTGAGAAGATATTGTAAAATGAATTACACTTTCTCATTGCCACTTTTTCTCCTCTAAAAGATGGCGGTATCAAATTGAGAATCTGACGCTTCGTCTTTGAAGGGTCATCATCAAGTTCTTTTTTTTTAATACGGTCCTGGATTTTTTATTTTATTTTTAGTTATCTTTTGACGTCCTTGAGGCATTGAGGTAATTAGATGACGGTGTAGAGCAATGGGTTTCCTTAGCAACGTCAATATTTTCAATTATTTTCTACCTATTATCGTTATTTTCAATATTTTGTTAAAATGGCAATATTCTTGAATACTTGCAGAAATTGATTCAGTTTTTTATATGATTTTTTTTTTATTTTCCATGTCATTTGTGGATTTAATTTAATTTAATCAAATGTATCGTTATTGGATGTTATTCCGATTTTGGTTCGGTCAATTAGGCTTGTTTAGTTGTGCAGGTTTTCTCATAAGAATAACGTGTCGAATAAAGATGGATTTATGAACCAAACTATGAGGTAGGGAGAAAAGGGTTGCCTAACTATTTTTCTCTGGTATTATTTTTTGAATGAGTATTTTTTTCGACGGTTGGTTTACCTCAATACATTGAGGACAACAAAAGATAATTAAAAATAAAATTAAAAATCCAGGTCCGTATTTAAAAAAATGAACTTGATGATGGCCGCTCAAAGACGAAACGTCAGATTTTCAATTTGATACCGCCATATTGTAGAGGAGAAAAAGTGGCAATTAGAAAGTGTAATTCATTTTACAATGTCTTCTCAAATAAACTCAGGAAATAATAATAATAACCTTTTTGCGAAATTTCGTTTTTTTTTTAATATCTTCGGAAGTAGTCGGAATTTTTCAAATTTCAAAACGGCATTTTGTTGAGCATAAAAATGCGCAACCATTTGACCGACCCTGTATCTCTTATGATAACTGAGATCCCCATGCATGCACTCGAATCTGTGGCACCCTGTATAAATCGTATTCTGGATGTTCTTTAGAATCAGTGGGTGGTTATTTTAAGCCTGTAATTGAATAGTTGGTGAACTGAAAAATGACCCAAAGTTTAAACTTGTTCATCTGTAACGTGCTGTGGAAAAAATGTTTCTCGACTCTGCTCATAGGGGGCGCATTACCTGAAAGCAAAACGGTGATTCTTATTTTTTTTTTGTTCTACTTTTATCTAGACCCTCCTAGAAGTTGTTCGCATCCATTGAAACGTTGCGCAAATGTGTGTTTGGTTATGTGATAATCTTACGGAACGAATTTTTCCGTTTCCTATACAGTCAGCGCTATAGGTCGCTCTCGCCATATAGAAAACGGAATTCAGAATGGAGCACTCCATTTTCTAGCAGATTTGCGCGAAGTGCACACTGCCACTATCCTACCGCATATCTACTTGTAAATAATGTATAATTATGTTACAGTAAAAGTTCAAAATTCAGTGAATGCTAGCATTTACTAGTTTATGCTAACAATTACTACTTGATCCGTTAGGAAATGTTAAATTTTGATAATGATTGTACACTTTTACTAGTGAATGTTGGACAAACTTTATCAAAAAACTTTTACCGAAAGCAGTGAGGAGAAGTTCTTTCAGAACTGATTTACACCTTCTAACCAAGCCAAACTGAAGTGAACTAGGACTATAATATGATTTAAAGTAGGTCTCTAGTCTCTTTTTTGATGAAAATACATAAATAGTAGTTTAATGACATTTAACGGCTGTGTATCGTACATTGTATTGTTTCATACTGTATAACATTTTTTTAATCGGTTTAAATTGCTTTCTTATCAAACCATACACTTAGAGTGGCAGTTCGCCTCAAATTCTTACCATGAGATGGCGCCAGCCAAACAATGTCACCACTTGGGTAATAGATTGGTTAATTATACGTTACCAACATTCTATGTCAGGTTATCAATTAAAATCATGGGATGGCAGCAGAACTATGCTACCAATGCAATTTCACAGTCTTTGATGATGCAAAATGTAATTTTTGAAGCAGTCAAGTAATTTTTTTTTACAGTCTCTGATGATGTAAAGTGTCATTTACCGGACTGGTTTTGGGTCCGGTAAATGATACTTTACGGTACAGTATGAAATAAAAAAATGTTAATAATTCTTCGCAAGCGCCAATACTTCATTTTTATCCTTTCTAAATAAATTGTTACGTTTCTACTGACTCAAATCAATTGAACAGACTTCTGTTAAAAATCAGGAGAACACTTTTGATTCTACCTTCAACGGTAGGCATAGATAACATTGTTTTCAAGAGAATCACAACTATTTTACTCCCAGGGAGCGTTGTTTACTGACTCTAGGATCAGGCCCCTGAAGAACTGTCTGTGGTTCGACTTGTCGTATAAGACCCAACGTCCAACGTGCTTCCGGGCTTCCGCATGCGCAAAAGTCAAGAGCTTGAAAAGTAAATTACTCAATATAAGGCTGTCATTTTTTACCAAACATAAACAAACCCGTTACATTCTTAAACTGGTCTCTAGCTTCTTTACTATGGAGTGGATATGCGGAAACCCGGACCAATAAGGATTCTTATAATTACGTACAGTGGATAATAAAAGTATGATAAAGTCGATCGAATTCAACTTTTACAAGCTGAATGTTTTCAAATCAGGGAAAGCTCACTTTCCTTAGTAACTGTCAACTTTTACTGATTTCCAGGTTTTACTGTAACATATACAGATTAAGATACAACTTAACATGATCAAACCGAACTTTATTCATACAATACAAATACAAATGCACTGATGCATACTGAAATAAATAGGATTTTTTTGTATCTTGCTATAAAAAATAAAGATATAGCAATCGAAAATAATCACCATGACCTATAATAGCGTTCGTGGTATTCTGTTGAATGTTTCCTATTAATGATCGCTTTTTGCGAGGTCTCTTTCTTGAACTTATTTCGCTGCTGGATGGCCGACCTCTCGACCGACCTGCTTGCATTGCTTTGGCACCCCTGTATCCAGAAGCTCTTCTAGTGATAGCTGTAGGTTGTACATGAATTCTGCGAGACTTCTCTTGCTGAGTGAAACAGGTCCACAGAGCATAGAACGAGGCTTCGCTGTCAATATTCTTCATCTGTCTATTGAACTTTTTGACAATAGCTTCTACGCTTATTTTTTCCAAATTTGTCTTGAATTCCCCCAGTTCGTCTTCCGCATTAGTCTCAGTATCGTTCACTTCAACTAGAAAATTATTTTCTTCATTGGGAGTTTTGTCAAAGCCTTTTTACGTTTGCATACTTTCTGTTTCTAACGTCATTAGATGAGCTCGTCAAAATCTGCTATAATTTCGTTATCTTTTTCCTTATCCATATCTTTGAAGAAGCTGGCGCCACTGATGTTGTTCCCAAGTGCTAAAGTGTAATTAAATATTTGGAACGTTATTCATCTGAACACCAGTATTAAATACAGCGCACAAGTGCTTGCAAAATTTTCCGCCCGCTCCTTCTGGACAGTCACATACTTCCAACCTTGTGTTGACTTGGTACAAAAGTGTCTCATCTGCAGACTAAGTAACAGTTAACTGATCTTCAGACACTTTCCTAACATGAAGATCAACAGAATTTTTGCAAAATTTTTAAGATAAATTAGCAAGTTGTTATTCCTGGAGCTAGCATGACGCAACAATTTTGCATTGTAGAAGTTTTCCAAGGTCAAACTGATGAAGTCTACCAAGGATGCTGCGTTCAAAGCGTTACATCTTTGTAGAACCAAGTTCTTAAACGATCTTATTGACACTTCTACTAAATTATTCGTATTTTGACCCCTGCTGCAGTTTCTTTCGAAAATAATGGCACCAATCCTGTCTTAGCTGCTACATTTTGTCGAAATAGTCAAGAAAATTTATATATTAGCTGGCAATGTCATTCTCGCATAAAGTCTGCTTGAACAATTCGCAATCAATTTCCTCCTTTGCATAAAGAATATCGCGAAAATGTAGCATAAGTATACGACGATCTTCCTTTTCAATTCGATGATCTAAATTCACCAACCATCTCCAAACGGTTTGCATTACCTGAAATGAACATAGCAGCAGTGCAGAATCACGGAAGACTTTTTTTTTTATCGCATTTCGCTCCGGTGCACTGTCGTTGGTCATAAAAACAGAAGGATAGCTCTTCCCATAAAATCCCTCATTTCCAAGCATCTCCCTTAGTGCTTTGAAGCAATATTCGTACACTTCTTCATTTTGTTCAAAGTGAACGATACAACCCAACGGAACTCCACCTATTTTACTTGCTCCGAACAAAAAAGTCACTATGGACCCACCTTCGTCACAAGATCCACTTGAATCGACAAAAACAATGTCAGCCGAAAAAGGAAGCTGTTGGGCTCGTAACATAATCGGTGTTAAAATCACACAGCGAAAGGGTTCAGGCTGAACACTCAACTTGTAACCCTTTTTTTTCTAGCTCGGAAGCTTTTTCTCGCAACTTCTGCACTATACTTTTGCTAGACCTATCACCCTATTGTGGCTCCTGAAACAGATAGATAAGTAGCGACTCTTTTTAATAAGGTATGTCCAATTCACCTCCACTTTTCATACATATAATAGATACTTCGATCCGTGGGGTTTATTTGGGCATTTGCCAGAACTTCAACTAATTTGTCAACTGGGGTAGCCGCCATTAGTGATGCCCTATGGAAAGATTTTGCCTCACTTGGTGACATGTTATCTTCAAAGTATTTTGTGAAAAGATCTCGCGTTTTCGAAGAAACGCGAAGAAAACTGAAGCTTCCGCGACATTTGTTCTATGAGAATGATTGAAATTAATCTAAAAAACAAAGAGACATCATTATTATAAAGGAATACTTTTTTCAATATCGAAATATTGCCTCATTACAAGTGCAGAAGTTTGACTAAGTATAAGTAATTATTGAAAAGTGGAGCTATATCAGAACGACATTTCAATAATCATTATTATCTCTAGAATTGCGCTATTGCAAATTTCTTTCTACTACCCTGGATAAAAAAAACTGTGTACGCAAAAAAAAGTAAAAATTCGTTCTTAAATAAAGATGTACGATGGTTGCCTGCTTTCAAATTATCAAAACACACATAATTTGTCAATCTGTCGCTTGAATCCAGCTGTGCGTGGAAACATGACAAACTATACTCGTCGCGGTCAACAGATATAGCAATAAAACGGCGTGATCAGTTCTTCTTATGTTATCTCCGAGGTAATCTGTAAACGTTAAAACCCATCTTGAAATACAATTTATTAAAGTGAGCGATTTGAATCGAAATCTGGTCGTCTAAGTGAGATTTAAGTCTAATTATTGGCCCGAACACGAACTGATCAAAACAATGAATTGCTCTATCTGTTGAACGCGACGAGTATAGTGAGAGTCAATCAGCATTTGTGATTGCAGACTATTTTCTAGTAACATTGACCAATCGCTTGTATACAGGGTGTTTCATTAATATTGCGAAAACATTCGGGATGAGTTTTCTCGCTCTAAAAAAAGAACAAAACTTCCTATAAACATGTATCCGGAATGCTTCGTTACAGAGCTATAGGGTGTTGAAGAAATTTTATTTTCATTTTTGATTTTTCTAAATAATATTTGAACTAATGTACTTAGATATTTTGCGAAAATTTGTGTTTGTGTTTTTTTCATCATGGGAAATTCGAATTTGATCTTAGTATCACTTAACAGCACTAACTTTTTTGGATCAACCTGTATTGTATTTTTAAGTCAAAAAATAGATTTCCTTATCATTTTTGCGCAGAAAATGTATTTTTGTTAAAAGTCGCTACGTGCAACTATTCTCGAGATATTTGGATTTGAAATAATCAATACATGTGATTTTGAAATTATGGCGAAGGTAACCTGCTAGAATTTATCACATATTTCGTATGATTGCTTCAGATTTTGAGTAAAAAAGATAAAAGTCGACTAGTTTGTGATGTTATCAACAACTCTTATTCCATTATCATTGAGAAAAAGAACTGAAAAAAATTGAATAAAATGAAAAATCTAACACCCTCTAGCTCAGTAACGAAGCATTTCTGGAATAGCAAAAAGTTCACGTTTTTTACGGCTTTTGTGCATTTGCTTAACCACCCCTATCAGCTCCCAGTCCTGTAAAATTGCCACATGACCACACATTTGCGCAATATTTCAATTGTCGCAAACACCTTTTAAAAGGGTCAAAATAAAACAAAAACTTGTAAAATATTGTTGAAATAATTATGTATAATTCAAGCAGAAACGTAGTTAAATGTGACAATAAAATTAGGGCACAAAGTTTTCCACAAATTGGCAAAAAACTGGATAAGATATTTGAGGGCAGGAAAAAACACATTTGAAATATAGAAGAGAGCAAATCGTAGGTAACTGAATTTCATAAGCTTAATGGTGCATGGCGACAGCAGAGAATTGACAAAAATGCTAAAAAGAAATTATTGATTTTCAATGTTTATGAATATTTGCGCAGCATATGAACATATAAATCGTATTCTGGATATTCTTGAGAATCAGTAAGTAGTTATTTAAGACCCATTATAGAATAGTTAACTGAAAAATGACCCATGTTTCGCATAACTTTTATGTTTTGGCAGATTTCTCGCACGGTCGCGGTCAATTGACCAACACCGGTTAAATTTGGTCAAATATCTAAAGAAATAATAATGTAGTATAGTTCAATCATTTGGTACTTTTACCTGGAAAGTTTTCCGGGAGTTTTGAAAATTTGTGACTTTATAGATCTCGATGTGCTCTTTCCGAATTTTATCTTTGCCCCCTCGTATCTTTGCCGCTCGCGCTGCGCGAATGGTACCCAGAAGCAGTTTTTTGACTTTATTTTTTGTACGACTCATTTCACGATGAAAACATGTATATGTCACAGTAAAACCTGGTAATCAGTAAAAGCTAACTGTTACTAGGAAAAGTGAGCTTTTCCTGATTTGGAAACATCTAGCTAGTGAAAGTTGAATTCGATCGACTTCATCATACTTTTACTAGTAATTGTTAGCATTCACGTAACTATTCTAGTGAAAGCTGCAACACTGAAAATTATTATCGAATTCACTGGACGTAATTATAAATATCCTTTTTGGTCCGTTGGAATTCGCCTACAGATTAGACGCTCGGGAAAATACGAGAGTTATGAATCGCGGGTGTACAATGTGAACATTGTTCAGATACCGTATTATAGATAATACTTAACTATTCTCAGTAGGGATTAGTCTGGGTTAGTTTGGGTTTGGCAAAAATTTTGATGTCGCGTGAGCGACATCATTGAGTTCCCCGTGCACCTTGGGTTAGTTAAAAGGCGGAAATAGGTTGGAAAAAGTACTTTTCCTAACTGCTTTCAGTAAAAGTTGTTTTGATAAAGTTTCTCCAACATTCACTAGTAAAAGTGTACAATATTCTTCAAAATTTAACATTTCCTAACGGATCAAGTAATTGCTAGCATCAACTAGTAAAGGCTAGCTTTCACTGAATGTCTAACATTTACTGTAACATATATACAAAATTAAACTATAGAAAATTTCCTACAATTTATGTTCTATTTTTTTCTTGTAGAATGGATAGTTTTGGAGTGCGAGCGCCACAAAGTTTAGTTCAACATGCGTTTTGACCGAAAAACAAATTCCCACACTACCTTGAGGTAGAGCGTGCAACGTTTTTTTTTTCAATCGTGGTATTCCCAGTGGACCTGTTACAACACAAGATCACTCTCAAAGCCTTATTTTGAATGATTTGTAATCGCTCAAAGCTAGCTTTGAAGCAACCTGTATAAATTAGAGATGAACAGTAATGGAAATGTGGTAGAATCAATGTATTTAAAACTGTAAGTTTCGTGGACCTTGATAGAAATGGCGAAACTCTTCTTTAGAAACCCAATCTTTTTACATATTATATATAGTCTATATGGCTGTTGAATTTTAGCTCCTGATCCAATATAAAACCTAGATATTTAATTTCATTCGCAATTTCTAATGGCTCGTCATTTATCTTGATACATAAATTGAGGCTTAGATCTACTCTCATTCACTATTAATTTGTTCATCCTAAAAACCTTAGATAGTTTCCGCAATTCACAGTTGATTGTTTGAGTGACCTCAACAAAACCTTCACCGTAATAGTAAATGAGTGTGTCATGTGCAAAAAAGTGTATTCTACATTTCTGCAAAACTTCTCCCAAATCGTTGATATAAAGTATGGAGAGAAGTGGACCACATTTTCTTCAGTATGATCGGATTCAGGTTTAGGACTAAATTTGGATCAAGTTTTTTATTTATCATTTAACGTTAAAAGGCCAAAAGATGACTGCTCTTGTTGAATTTTATGTTTTTACATTTTTGAGACTCCCTGTATAGCAAGCAGACTTTTTTTTATCAGGAATGACTTTTTGTCGTACTTTCAAATTTTTGATCCATTTCACCTCTTGTTAACCGCATGCATCCGCGGACATTCTGTATATCCCCTCCTACTTGGGAAGAGGGACTAATACTCTAGGCAAATGTTTTGCTTACCCCTATTTATACAAAAAGTGTATCGTACATTATTTTGTTTCGTAGAGAAAAAGTTATTAATAAGAATGTTGAAATTTTGTCCTTAATAGCCCCCGTTTTACGGTAAATAATTCGAAAAAAGAATCTTGTCAAAAAACTGTGGCGTATACCATTTGTTTTATCAAAAATACAATACACATGTTCTCCATGTCCGGCGTAGAACTTAAATCCGCTCCAATGGCTCCATTGAATCCATTCGCATGCGCAGTTGATAAAATGTCACGATAATTTACAGTGGCGGCTCGAGGTTAATTTGATAAGGAGGTCAAAATGATATGATTTGTGCGGTGGAACAACGCAAACATTTGGAGACGAAAAAATATCAAGAGCCCCCAACCCCTCACATTCAACGCAATATCGCAAAATAGTGAAAAGCACCACTATAAAGACTGGGCGATTTTCAAACTCACCTATTTATAAAATTTAGTCTAGAATCATTCTTCGAGTCATTTCTCATTATTGAAAGTTAAAACAGTCATGAAATTGACTTGAAATCGAGGCGTTTCTCAAATGTCAAACCATCTCCGTCTTTGAAATTCAAAATTTCACATACAACACAACGATCCGAGGGATCCGACATTTTGAAAACAACATTCGCGACCGATTACCGATGTTATGTAAACAATCCGCCCGCAAAATAAAATCAATACAAATCTATCAGCATCAGCTGACATTACTCGAAAACCTCTCAAAAAGTGTGACGAAGAAGGAAGAACGGGAGCGTAGGTCGCAAATTAACCCCGTGCGATGTGGGAGTTGTCTTGGTCAATGCCTAACATGACATATTTTTTCTCATTCTAACACACTGATTTTACGCCGATCACTTTTCCTTCTCTCTGTGTGCTTCCAGCCGCTTATGCGTGATGATATTGCATCTAAATTGCAAGCGATTTTTCGTCATAGTTGAATTTTGGCCCAAATAATCTGTGCGAAGCTTGAGATGTGTTGGTGGGGAGCTTTTCTCGGGTATCATAACGTGAGCGCATTAGGGGATGTTATTGGAAGTTTTTTTTTCATATATTATTAACGTAAATTAATATGAAATCTTGTTGATTATTTGGGAGGTCAATGACCTTTGTACCTCATTGCAAAGCCGCCGTTGATAATCAACTCCGCATGCTTTATTATGAAATGGTTCAAAACCGACACGCGAACACAGTGCTATTATTACTGTTTTTATAAATTGCAAAATAAGAAAGTTGACTGGTATAGTTAGGTACGTACAGCCATCCGTTTTTTAATTTTATTTTTGAAATTCGTTTCAGTTAATTGACCGGTCAATTGACCAAAAAATCTTTGACCGGTCAAATCCACAACCCTACAAATACATCGTTTTGAGGATTGGACAAGAAATGTACTCTTTGTACGAGTCGATAAGTCTCACCGTTTGGTCGCAAATCGACAGTAAACACACATTTACATGATATTTTTCGAAGAGTCTTTCTCAATCTTCAAAATGGCGTATTTGTTGTTGAGAAATCTGTCAAAACAAAAAAGATATGCGAAATACGAAATTTGGATTTCAGTTAAAGCGCCTCTTAGGAGCAGAGTAGAGAAACATTATTCCACAGAACGCTACAGATAAACAAGCTGAAACCTTGAACCAAATTCCATCATGATTTGATAAGAAATGTTCTCGGAAATGTCCACAAGATATGTATCAATAAATTGAAAAAAAAAAAAGATCTTTGAGTGCCTTTTAAATATTGAGATTTCGAATTTTGTAATATGACTTTCCACCATTATTTTATCACATAGAATCACCCCCCCCCCCTAAGTTTCCTGACCCTGTGGCAGCAGATTTGATTGAAATCACTTGTTAACCAAGAATATATTACGTTTTTCATTTCATTATAATTTTGTGCTATTTTTATTTTTATTTCCTTAGGAAGTATGTTTGACTATTAGCGGTCCCGTGAGCTTCTAAATTGAAAAAGGCTCGTTGTATAGTCTAAAAAGTGTTTGGGTATATAGAAAATACGCGGCAACACGTAGGCAGTGTTGCCGCGTATTTTCTATATACCTATTCTATTTCAAGGCTCTCAAGAATACGGCACATTTTTGTTCCCGGGAGTAAAAGTTCGCATTTACTCACGGGAACATTCCCGGGAATGCTCCCTTCACAGAGATTCAAGAACTTGCCTCCTGTAGATAAACGACTGCTGTTGTTTATTGCTTTTGGTTTTCTGATATTTTAGCAATATTTGCAAAATTTGTCGCCTAGATACGTTCTGTTGCTTATGAGAAATATGAATCTGCATGCGCAGAGACAAAAATTTGTTTTTCCATTATTTTTGAAAATAAAAAAAATACACATTGAACCACTTCTTTATTTAATAAATTCCAGCTGCTCAATATTCAACTATTTCATAGCCGTGGAATCTAAAGTAAGAGAGAATCAGCATGTTACAGGGAAGAACATTGTCAGTAATTGGTAATTTGAACACCTTTTTGTGAGTAAAACTTTGCCGAAAAGTTCGTTTTCAGGTTTTTGAAAGTGTGCAAGTTTTTGGCTAGTTCTCTTTATGGTTTCCATTATTTCCAGAATCATGGTCAATTTTGTGTAAAGTGCCCCTCATGATTCAATTCGAAATTCCATCAGTTTTCATCACATCTCATGTTTGTGATATTCTCCGTAATCACATTTCAGTTGATCAATTATTTCAATTCACTATAGGTCTTAATCATTTTAGGTTGGACATGTGAATCAATTGTGAATACATAATTTTGATCTCTTTTCAGTGTTAAAAACCACTTTTCGAACATGGTTTGTACCAATAGGCTCCGTAGTGGGCAATGATGACAAAATATGGACTTTAACCATGAATGAACAATCAAAAAACACCCCCCTAGTTATGCTTCATGGCTTTGCCGCCGGAATTGGCTTTTGGTGCAAAAACTTGGACGAAATTGCACAAGATAGACCGGTTTATGCAATCGATTTATTAGGTGCTGTATGCCATTTTGGGCGCAAAGATTATCCAAATATTTCATAGGTTTTGGCAGATCTTCTAGACCAAGCTTTGCCAAAGATTGTGAAACTGCGGAAAG
Organism: Orchestes rusci; assembly: GCA_958502075.1. Lineage (NCBI taxonomy): Eukaryota > Metazoa > Arthropoda > Insecta > Coleoptera > Curculionidae > Orchestes > Orchestes rusci. Next base: position 15,887,566 of record OY293307.1, read on the forward strand.
TCAATGGGTAGATGCTCTGGAAGAATGGAGGAAACAAGTCAACTTGGAGCGTTTTATTTTGCTGGGTCACAGTTTTGGCGGATATCTGGCCACTAGTTATGCGATTAAACATCCAAACAGGTATGGTGAATGTCGAATGAAAGTACTCATAGTCACGTCATCAATACAATTCTTTTTTATTTTCTGATCTTTTTTTACAAGTGGACTTTGCAAATAATAGTGACTCGTTATAATTTGTTAAAATACAGCCCCTTCCCCTGACTCAATAACCTATTCATAACAGTTGAATAATTTTTATCGATGACTATTTTATTTTATAAAATGATGTTCTGATTCTAGAGTCCAGCACTTGATTTTAGCTGATCCCTGGGGATTTGCTGCTAGACCTCCCGACTACAAACCTCCAATGTTTTTTCGAGTATTGGGCGTTCTTTTCTTTCCCCTTGTTTACTTTAATCCTTTAGCTATGGTCAGAGCAGTCGGACCTTTGGGTGAGTGAAATTAATTGACAAGTCTACTTAACGGTCAATAATGACTTTTGCAAGTAATCACAGTAATCGCGTTACAGTATAATACTGCTAAGCTCCGTCTTTTTTGCTTAATTCTCACATATAGTGATGCTGGTTGGTCCAAAACACTTTTCCTTGAATTGATGATTATTAGATAAATATGCATGTAGATGTTTGTAAATAATGGACAATTTGTACAATTTTTGGAAATAGGGAAAATATCAAGGTTAAGGCGTGATAATGCGTTCAAAACATTAACCTGCTGCCTTAAATTATGTGATGCTACTTCAATGTGCCGCGCCAGAGTGAAACCTCTATATCATTATAACTTCGTTGGTATAACCTATGGATTGTTTTGTTGCTGTCGTGTCTATTAAACTGATCTTGGTATGACGGAAAGCGGTAAGAGTAGATGGAGGTATCAAATTTTTGTGATCCCAAGTGCGAAAACACCAGCATACCACGAGATTTTTTTTTTCGTTTCCGAAACATTCGAAGAAAGTGGTGTCAACATTGTCTGATGGATGTTCAGTTTGCGAAGATCATTTTCAATCATGGATGCGCCACAAAACTACAGAAAATATTGACTTGAAAAACCCCTGCCGGTTATACGGACTTAAAATAAACAAATGCGACTTGACATCAACAGAGTGATGGTATCTATTTCATTTTCATATTCTATATGTTGTCCAGTTATTGAATGTCGTTGCACCTGACACTATACGTACATTATCCCTCATTTTTTCTGTTTAGATTCCTCTTGTTCCAACACTAACAAAGTCGGGATTCGGTTCAGTGAAGTTCATCAACATGAATGATTTTTTGCAAATTGTCACTGTGTCTTTTTGAAGTTATTAGTGACGTACAGTTCGCATTTCTCGAGGAGTACAAGGAATGCCATGTATAATATACTTAGGGACCTGTACACTATTTTTAATGAAGGGTTGGTGTCGGCGGCAGTCTTTTGTGACTTGTCGAAGGCATTTCACTGTGTCAACCATGAAATCTTACTACGGAAATTGGAACATCATGAAGTTCGATGCACTGCACTTTCTTGGTTTCGCTCGTATCTGACTGACTGACTGACACAGCGAGTTTATTACGATGGTGACATTTCAGCAAAGGGGTTTTGAAACTGTGGCGTCCCTCAGGGCTCAGTCCTGGGACTTATGCTGTTTCTTCTGTATATAAATGACTAAGCTAGTTGGGAATAACGTGTACTTTCACTTTGTTTGATGATGAATGAATGAATGTTCATTTATTTTAGCTTACATTGCTAGTACAATGAAAAAATATTCTAAAAATAAAATCCAAGTCTAAATGTATAACGGCGTAAGTGTCAGTGAGTTCACTTAAATCTAGAAATCTTTGTTTAGATACAAACATTTCAGTTTTTTCCTCAATACCTCAATTTTGTGGCATGCGCAGTCGTCACCTGCTCACAGTTTCAATTTTGAATGATTTGAAACTAGTAAAGGGCTGGTGTGACTCAAATCGCGTTCTCCTGAACAACAAAACTGAAATAATAGGTGTGTTTCTTATTTTGGTGTAGGGTAGGGTAGTGCAGACTGCTGGTGTAAGTCATGGCTGTCAGTGTAAAGGAGATTCAACAAACGCGTTTGTGCAGATTCTGCAGATATTCTAACCTAAAAAATAAACAAACAAAACAACTGTGTGAACGATGGATGATTTTTATAGTAAAATAAAGTATTATGGATTTGGGACTATATTATTGTCTGAAGTTTGCGACGATGATGATGAATCTCATCTAGAAGTTCTGATTTTGAAGACAGCTTAACCGTAATAATATTTTAAATACACTTTACCGCAGAAGAAGCAAAACTGTATAGAGAGAGTTTTTTGAGACGTAGTGCTTTTGGTACCTGTCTATGCGGATATTGGATTCAAAAAGCATTTTCGCATTGGCAGAGCTTTATTCAACGAATTATCTTGATATCTACAATTTAGTTAATACTCTATCAACAGTTTTGGGTTGGGTTGGATTCAGGCTACCATCGCTCTACCAGATAAGCCACTGCAGCTTGGCTTGGGATCATGATCGAGATTGCTGCTAATGTTGATTTTTGAGAGTTTACGAGAAGTGTTGCGAATTCCAAATCTAAGCAGAAAAAGAAATTGAATAAGAATAAAAAATATAAATGGATACAAAGCTTACTTGTTTCGCATCTTTCTAATTGTATCTCTTGAGTGGATGAAACGATTTCATATGTTTGATCGGAGTCTTTATCGTATGACTAATTACATTAACTTTCACTATTTTCATCACCCATTTCAATTCATTTGATAAGATATACACTGATTCTTCGCTACAAATTTTCGTTTTTGTTCGTTTATCTTTATTATAAGTCAGGTTTTAAGACATGGTTTGTTTACAAAATACACGAAATAAGCTCCCCACCCTATTCTACACTACGCTGCACTTGTCACACCTCCTCTTGACCTGGGGTAGCGAGTGCAGTAATAGGCAACCTACCCTAATATAACAAACACTCTACACTACTTGCATTAACAGCATAACAAACGCCCCATGATAGAAAAGTGCAGTTTCGTGTGCACTAGTGGAGGATAACAAACACACCTAATGTGTTTCAACAAGTGTGATATCACTAATTTGTCAGTGAGATGTTATTCAATATCTTCGCAGTCTGAAACCAAATTTCTTGGTCTTCTTCTTGATGATGAATCAAAGTTCAACTCTCACATCATTGAACTGAGTAAAATGATTGCTTCTGGTTGTCTTGCTTTACGCACTGTTATTGCGGAACTTGGTTTTGATGTTGTAAAACACGTCTATTACGCTCTCATCGAATCGCGTCTGTTATATGGCATAGTACTGTTCTGGGGATCTTCAAGCAATAATTTGATGGCTATTCTTTTCAAGGTTCAGAAAAGAGCAACTCGTTATCTGTGCCAGCCTATGCCACGTGAATCCTGCAGAACTCTTTTTCCAAGATGTGGAATTCTCACGATCACATGTCTGAATATTTTGGAATCAATAAGCCTGGTTTTTCGAAACAAATCAGAATTTCTTCAGAGAAGTGTGAGGTATCTCACAGATAAACTTTGTGACTATTCCAATTCTATTATTTCGTTTAAAGTAGTAACTTACAGTGTGTCCAAGATGAGAATCTCTATCATGGAAATTATGGAAACCATAAGAGATAAGAGAAATTAGAGAAAAGTTGCGCATTTTCAAGCCTAACAATATGCCGTTTAGAAAGTTTTAAAATTCCGAGAAGTTCCTAAAAAACCGAAACTTGTCGATTTCGTTTTTATTTTTTCTGGCGTTAATTGAAGGGATGGAAAAACAAAAGACACTTTCTCATGACCACTTTTTAAGCTCTACAAAACAGCGTTGAGAGATTTTCCGTACGACGTTTTGTTTCGGAGAAACCTTCATCATCTTTATTTCTTTATATGGCGCGTGAAAAAAGTATACCCTGTAATAAATAGCATATTTATTACGAATTCAACGATGTATGACACAATATGATTCTGCAATATTCAATTTGGAAAAAATGGGTTATTTCTGATTTATCTAACGCATGATAGCTATAGTTGTCATTATTGATGTCATTTTAGACAAGTAAAGTGTCAAATAACACGCTAGTGTGTTATAATCCATAACTCACTAGTCATTAGAGAGTTATGGATCATTACACACGTTCCCGTGGCAAACAAACAAACAACCTATCATGTTCCCGTGACAACCAAACAAGCATTAACCTATTTTGACCAAAATGTAAACTGTCTAGCCATTCCGACACTAAAACTTATATTAAATGATTATCTCATAAAAAAACGATTTTCTCCATTTGTTGGATAAAACATTTTATGGCAGTCGTGCGTTATGTTTCACAAGTCACTTGAGAATTTATACAAATCTTTCTCTCGCGACTTATTCACAGCACAACGCACTAGTACCATAAATAACTATTCCGAATGTCTTGGTGCAGTAGGCGGTGAAATGATGCTGCTGAGATATTGCCATATAATTAGACACATAGTATTTTTGAACTTTGTTCTTGTGTCTTGTTGCTACAGTTTTTTTTACTGTTACAAAATGCAACGTGCTTTTTTGATTTGATTGAACAAACCCTATAATCTAAATCAGTTTTTTGAGTTTCTAGTAAGTAGTTCTTGACTAATTTATCTAATTAATCAACATATATGACGTGATATAACCACGTTTATGAAAAAAGTTTTTGAATCGTCAATAACGTAATTTTAGTTCAATATTTCGGAAACATGAGTGTTGATAGACCACTACACCATACTCAGCACCATCATTTCATCGCCTACTACACCAAAACATTCGGAATTTGATAAAAACCCATTTTTCCCAATTTAAATATTGCAGAATCATATTGTGTCAAACTTCGTTGTATTCGTGATAAAATATGCTATTTAATACATGATATACTTCAACGCTCTCAACGCTGTTTTGTAGAGCTTGAAAAGTGGTCATGAGAAAGTGTCTTTTGTTTTTCCATCTCTTCAATTAACGCCAGAAAAAATAAAAACGAAATCGTCAAGTTTCGGTTTTTCAGGAACTACTTGGAATTTTAAAACTTTCCAAACGGCTATTGTTAGGCCTGAAAATGCACAACTTTTCTCTCTGTTTTGTTGAGTTTAAAAAGTGGTTTCTTAAGAATATCTCCGGAACTTCAAACCATTCTTGACGGCATATTGTAAGGCTTGAAAATGCGCAACTTTTGTCTAATTTAACCATCTTCATCTTCGTATCTTCGGTTTCCAAGATCCTCATGATAGACATTCTTATCTTGGACACATACTGTAGTTACTAGTTATTGTTCTTTTTTATAATATGATGTGAAGTTTTAGGCGCAGTTATTTTTAGTTATTGTATTTTTTGCCTTTTATTTTATTTGAGACTGTTTTACTATGCTTTGTCTGATGAACCCTTGGTTTTTTGACAATAAAGCTGATTCTGATTCTGACTGATTCTGTATCTGTGAAACCTCTGTTCCATTGACGACGCCTCTTCTACGTTCACATAAAACAAGCAACCGTTCCGGCTTATAAGATTATTTAAATACCTTTATTCAAACTTCAAAAATAAGCTTATAGCTCTTTGCCACCACCGAAGTATGAGCGTTCGTCAGATTCAAGACTTGAAAGGACGACTCAATAGCAGCGATAATGACATCTTGTTTAAGCCACGACCCGTTTTCAGACATGTAGCGAAATAGTCATTTTCGAGCTATCAAAATCATCGATTATTTAGTATATTTTTGGGTATTTTGAAATCAATTAAAAGTCATCACTTTCAACTATTGGCTAAAATACATAAATAAAATGTTATTCCATGCAAATTGTCCATTGTGAATACGGAACATTCAATGTTCTGCAATTTCTAAGTGTGCACGCCTCAATTAGTTGACTTTGGGGTTAAGTTTGATTGATGTTGGATTGATGAGACCAACTTGAGTTTTTCAACTAATTGAATATAATTATTATTGAGATACTAAGTAATCAGCGCTCTTATAAAATTTCTTTTTCGCTCAAAATTTTTTTTTGTTTTGAAAAATGATGCAAAAGTTGCTTGAATATGAATGTATTGCAAGTTCCCCATTATTTGTTTGTATAATCTTCTTGTTGCAAATAGGCCCATCTTTGGTGAGGAGAATTAGAGGGGACATCGCCCTGCGATATCAGGACTCCTTTGAGAATACTGAGGTTATTACCGATTATATTTATCAGTGCAATTCTCAGTATCCTAGGTATGTTTAAAATCGTCTCATCAAAATCTAATGAAATGTCTCAATCTCAGTGGTGAAACTGCCTTCCATTCGTTTCTAAAAGGATTTGCCTGGTCCAAAAACCCAATGATAGAGAGATACGATTTGATTGACGAAACTCTACCCATCACTGTCATTTATGGCGAAGACTCCTGGATAGATTCACGGCCGGGTTTAACCTTGCAAGAAATGAGGGAAGAAAAATCGTATGTTACTATTGGGGTAAGCTGTCGATGTTTGTAATTTTTGTTTTTTTTTTATTTTTCACTTAAAACATTCGATTCATATTTAGGTTTATTGAAAAATGTTGAGGTAAGTTTTGTTGTGGTTTTCATATTGACATCTGAGTTTTCTGCTAATTTTAACCATTAAATGTTTTCAAAGAATGGGGACTTGCTTGTCAAATTTTGGGCACACTTTATGTATAATGTCCGGCCTATACCTAAGTATAAGCGTGTATAAGAAAGCCTTCATTATTTAGATTGTATTGGATTTCTTGTTGAAAGGGACCTACTTTAAAAAAAAATCTCAACATTTTGAATACTATTATTAAAGGGTGGCCCAGAAGTAAGGTCAAATTTAAATTGAGAAAACTGCCAAAAATCAATTTTTTCAAATGGAAAGCCCAGCTTTTATCATTTGAGCATTGAAAATAGGTGAGTTTGTATAATTGTCCACTCCAGAAATTCTTATTTTCATTAATTTTTCAAAATTTTTGAAATGGACAATCTTTCACAAACTAACCTTTATTTTCAATGCTTAATAAGATAAAAATAGGGGGTTTTCATTCGAAAAAAAGTGATTTCTGGGCCACCCTGTAATAATAGTTTTCAAAGTGTCGTGTAAAAGTAGATCGCCTTTCAACAAGAAATCTAATACAAATGAATTTATGAAGGCTTTCTTACACGATAAATTTGCATTCAAATAGGAGCCTACAAACGTCATTTTTGACATAAAAACTAATAAATACTTAGGTATAGGACATGATACAAAAAATCTGCTTAGAATTTCACGTAGAATCCAAAAATGTGATGATATACAGGGAGTAACAAATTGAGTATACAGGGTGTCTTGAAATTAGACGTCAATATTCTAACCACGTATTCAAAGTCCCAAAAAAGAAATAAAACTTCATATAAACTATATCCACAAACTCCTCGTTTTCAAGATACAGGGTGTTAAAGGTGAAGACCTAATGACGGTTTTTTGTAGATATTTTCTAAACCTGTCAAGATAATTGAATTAAATTTGGTAGTAACTAAACTTCTTACACTCTATCTAATGAATGGAAACTTAGTATTGAATACCATTTATGATTGGGATTTACAGGGACGGGTCTGAGAAAAATAGGCCCCAAATTTTTTGAAGGTTGATTTTTATAGTTTTGCCCACAAATTTTGAAAATCTGAAGTTTTCCACACAAATTTCTAGTAACTCGCTGAGACGCACCATTTTCGAGAAAAACTCATTTAAAAATCTTCTTACACACTGATTTTAGTGAGAAATGTCGTGTGCATCTGGCTAGGCTATCACAAGTAAACCCGTGCTTTCGCTGAGAGTTTCGGTATATGCAATTTGTTTGTAATATGACTTTCAAATGCATTTTTCTCGAAAATGGCGCGTCCCAGCGAGGTGGGAGAGGAGTACCTTACCTATGTAAAAAACTCTAGATTTTGAAATTGTGCTGGCAAAACTACTAAAAATCATTAACAAAAAAATTCAGGGCACATTTTTCCCAAGCTCGTCCCTGTATTACCTAGTCATGAAGGTAATACAATACTAAGGGCCGATATTTCAATGTCCATTCAAGATTTAGGTACACTTAAAGGTTATTTTGGACCTTGAATTTGTCTCCTGTGAGTGCCGTGTTTCAATTGCGACACTCACATTAGATCCTTAGCTAGATGAAAGGAGTGGCGCAATTGAAAAACGGCACTTTTGGTGCCAATTTTAAAATTTAGATCAACTTTAGGTATACCTTAGCTAAATTGTCACTTAAGGTGACATTGATATATCGGCCCTAAGTTTCCATTCATAAGGTAGAGTGTAAAAGGTGTCGTAACGGTACAAAATTTTATCCAATTATTATCTTCACAGGTTCGACAATATTTTTGAAAAATCGTCATCAGGTCTTCACCTTTAACATCCTGTATCTTGAAAACAAAGTGTCTGTGGATAATAGTTTATTTAAAGTTTTATTTTTATTTTGGGAGCGTAGAATACGTGGTTGAAATCTAAGACTACCTATTCAAATAGACAAAGTCTGTCATTCATAACTTCCCAGAAAACTGCATCCTAAACCACTGAATGTGAAGTACGTATTTATCAATGAAATTGAGGGACATCACGTGGTAGGCACGAAAAATGGATGTAAACAGAACATGGGTGTAGTAGATTTTCATTTATTACCTATTGGTTTTATTCTCGGCGATATTGCAATACGAATCGGATATACTGACATGAATAATAAAACTTTCGATTAAGAAGACATTTTTGCATAATTTTGAACTATTTTCGAAGGATCTGACCTGAACTATGAAGGACGTTTGCTTGGGTTAGTGGCCCTTAGGGCTCTCTTGAAAACTGTACGCAGTACGCGCGCTGATGCTGATAGTTTGATATTTTAAAATTGTTTGCAATTCTAGACAGTTTTCACAAAAAAAAACAGCGATTTCATGCCGAAAACTTAGACCATCAAAACAAAACAATGGAAATGTCGTCTTACTACAATATTTATGTCGTGTCTGGAGTATGCGCCTATTACATTCAACAACGGAATTTACACTACTGAGTTCGAGCTGCGTTTCCACTTTTATTTTGGGAAATTCTTGGTTGATGAAACCGCTTGTTTGCATAATATTTTTATTTGAGTATTAATGAATACTATTTTTTTTATTAATTTCAAGTGTGCGCATGTAAGGTATCTATAGAAATGAAAAAATCTATTTGAATAGTCAAGGCTATTCGAACACAAACCTGATAATAAATCAAGTTCACGGAGTAATAAAGAAAAATGGCAATCATGCTCTTGTCCCGCGAAGACGCTTAGAATGTGATCGTCATTTTGGGGTACATGCAAATTGTAAATAAATGTATATAATCTAAGGTTGAAATATTGACGTCTAATTTTGGGACACCCTGTATAGCATTAGTAACTCGTTAATCATAAGAGATACAATGCCGGTTAAATGGAGGCAAAGTTGCGCAATTTGAATCTCAAAAAAATGCCGCTTCGAAACTTGGAAAATTCCAAAGACTTCAGGTATTCCGTGTACCTGTGGAATTCTAGCAACACGTCGCTTTCCCATCATTTTACACAGAGAGCGACGTGTTGCTATGGAATTCCACAGTACACGAAATACGGGTCCTGGAGATATCCGGCAAAAACTTCTTGATTTTGTCCTGAGTTTATTTAGAAAGATAATTGAAAACGAATGACACATTTTCATAGCCACTTTTTTTGTTCTTCAAGACAGCATGGTCGAAATTGATATCCGACGTTTGGAATTCTCGCTTATTTTTAGGTAATTTCGTTTCCTGAAAATAATGATGCATCATACGGTGTCCACCTCAGATTAATAAACAACAGATGGAACTACAAACGTTTTGTTGTGATGCCATCATCGGTTATAAACAACTCGCCCCCAGGACAGGCTATTCGATACATTTTCCTAAATCCCGAATCATATAATATAATATCTATCCTTGCTATGTACATCCGATTAAACAGAGAACGCTGTAGAATGCTACATTTCATCAACTAATGACGCTCGTATTCGAAATGATAAGCCTATGGTGGGGAGCGCCTTGAGCAACGGCTGAGAAGTGCATATTATGCCATACTAAGTAGATTTTCAAAAATGTCTCGAATTGATCAATCTAGTAGAAAATGAAATATGTCGATGATCTCTGTAAAATTATCACGGTATTCTCAAGTTACCTATAAAATTTGTTGAACTTATCATGAATATTTGCGCACTGCCCTTTAAAATGATTTCGTTATCCGCAAACGCCGCGACGTCTGAAAATATCAAACTAATATAGCTGGCAAGCTGGCATCGTCGCATTCCTTGCTCATATTCTCAGCTGTAAGCGGACAGTGGGACTGCGGACATGAAAAACTGGCAGAGAATACGAAAATAATAACTGATTTTCTGATTTCATTTTGCCATGCAACGGACTCCTATTCTTGTTCAAGTAATGTCCTTATACTTTAAGCTTTACGTTTAATTAGGTTAATGTTTTGAAAATAGAAAGGTATATCATTTGAAGAAATGAGAATTGTAATATCCAATTTTCTCAAGAATATTCAAAAGTGAATCCAGCAATATCCATGTCACATTTATGTGCTACTCTGTAAAGTGTGCTTTGTTTTATGAGGAGAAAAAAGTCATGTTTTTTCGGCATCATTGAGATTATTGTGAAGGTTTAACGTCTTTTCCCTTTTTTTCATGTAACTTGAACCAAATTAACCCAATCAATCTTGTTAATTTTATGAACTGCCGCTAAAAACATGATGTTTAAAATACGACAGGAGCTGTATGACATTATCCGCGATTCTGATTTTTTTTTCATGGTCTCTCATTCAACATTTTTTGATTATGTGCCATTCTCAGATGTTTTTTCTGAAGAAAATGTCCGCACATTTTTTATTAATAATATCATAGTTTCAAATAAAGGCTCTACCAATTCAGTTTTTTACGATTTTGTTGATATCAGTACCCTAAACTCCAATAGCGACTGCTAAATTCTAACGGCCTTATCAATATCTATTTTGATTTAATGCCAAGTTTTGGCTCCACTGTGCAGATATTCAACATGACTGCTAAAAATCGATATTCGAGAGGAGCTTCTTAGCATCAGTTGATCCAATTTTACATCCCCATTCCTCTATGTTATTCGCTTCCTCTTATTGCTCTTATGGACGTAGATGTTGCCACCAGCGTTGGATATTTTTTATGGATGAGTAGTTTCATCTGTTGTTGTTTATTAATCTGAGGTATCCACATTAGAACGTCTACAAAATAACAATGGAAAGGGTGCAGCGTAGATTTCTAAAACACTTGGTATTCAAATTGGACGGAAACTATCCAGAGAGAGGATTTGATCATGGACTGTTGGTGGATAGAGTTTGCTTGAATAGTCTAGAATATAGGAGAATATTAGCGTCGCAGACATATTTATATAAACTTATTCATGGAAAAATTGACTGTCCAGATCCTCTATCCAAATTAAATTTTAACGTTTCCAGACTTAACATTTGGAGCACCCCTTCTTTTTACTGTGCTAGAGTTAAAACAAATATTCTCTTAAGATCTCCGGTAAATGTAATGTGCACTTACTTCAATAGTATTAGTCATGTGTGTGATATTTTTAACTGTACCCTTAGTCATATACACTCAAGTGATTTAAACTGTTGGGCAATGAAGATATTATTATTGTTATTATGACTACGATCCTCGTGTCGCATTCTCAAAGGATTAACAACTTTGTTCTTAATAACTCCCTGTGATCTGCATTATTTCAAAATGGCAAGTGTGACATATCATTATTTTTTTTAGGAAGCAAAGAGTTATTCCATAATGAAGGAAAAAGTTGGGTTCGTATTTGAAAAAAATGTTGATGTTGGTCGCGAGAATTCGAAACGCCGTGTATCAATTTCGACCATGCTATCGTGAAGAACAGAAGACGTGGCCATGAAAATGTGTCATTCGTTTTCAATAATCTCTTCAAATAAATTCAGGACAAAATGAAGAGAATTTCGAAAAATTCGGTTATTGCCTAAGATCTCCGGAAGTCTCCATTCAACCGACGTTGTATTATGGTTAACGTGTTACCAATGCTATTTACTCGAATTTGTTACGTCCTGTATAGGGTGTTCCATCTGAAACAAGCGAGTTGTCACCCACTTCCGGTATAACGCAATTCGCGCAACGTCGCTAGTATTTCATTTGAAGAGGGCTTCATTGAAAATCTCACCATACAAATTTTCACAATCCTAATCGCCTCATTTTCCGAAATATCTAATAAGCCACTTACTTTGACGCATCCTTTTGCTATACTGACCATCATGTGCGTCATAGATCAGCAATTTTCGCACATTTCAAAGCGTTATATCTCCATCAAGTTTTTATTAACTATAACCCTTAATAATACAACAGATGATACCTCCAACAACTACTACTTTGTATGTTTGTCGGATTTCATATAATGTCAATAAAGAATTAAAACTACTAAATGAGCAGAAATCAAGATACCAAATACACAGAGCTTGACTGATTCTGAAAACTCTCTTTCCAGTATATACCCAAAGCAGGACACCACATCTACTCCGACCAACCAGAAATGTTCAACAAGTTTATCAAAGAAACGTGCAAAATCGTCGATAACAACGATTATCAAAATAACTTATCGTTGAAATCGGTAAGACTTGTGCGAAACAAACTAGACCGGGAACAACTAAGGGAGTTTATTATACAGAAGGAAAGGCGATGGAGAAAAAGCGAGAAAAACGAGATTACTGAAGTTCCTCAAGAGAGCCAAACACCTCGGGAAGTTACTACAGATTGATTAATTTCAGATTCAGATTAAATAAATGTAACAAAAGTATTTGTTGTGATTTTAAAGACATTATTTTGCAATGGAAATAGTATAGTTATTTTACACTTGATGTTGTTGTGAAGTTGACCAAAATATATTTTTTAATTAGCGTTTTCTCAATTTGTTTAATTCGAAATAATGAAAAACCAAATTTGTATCATTACCACCCGATCAATGTCTACTGGTGAATCCAAATCTGAGGATTGCCACCTCGCCAGGCAACGGCTTCACAACAAAAATTGCAGAAAACCTCAAGATACTTTGGAAGACCCTAATACGTATACCTTATTACTTTTTCTACGAGCATGCGCAAAATTACCAACAAACTAACCTTTTCCAGCACTCAAATACCTACAACCCGGATAGCAGAGTGTCGTCAAAATGACGTTGAGAACTGGTCATCAAATGACGACACTTGCTGACGTCATTTTCATGTCTTTATTTGTCTTTTTTTTGTCATTTGTGTTGGAGACGTCATTTTTAAGTCATAATTTATTATTTTTGTTCACTTGAAACCAAATACAGTTGAATATTCCATAGATGCTGCAAGGAAAAGCGATTTTGTATGCAGTATTATAGGTGTAAATAGCCTTAATGAAAAAAACATAATCATTTATAAAGCTCTACCTACTTACACTATAGGAAAAATTTTACTTGTTTCTGTAATACTGTTGTGGAGTAACGAAATAAGGAGAAAGAATGAAGATAAAGGCAATTTTCTTATAATATACCATGTTTATTTTTTTCATTACAATTACACAAACTTATTGATTTATTCTAAATGAACAAGTACCAGAACGAAATGAGCTTTCAATTTTTTTTCACATTAACTTAATACTTTCTATATTATACTATCTAATATAGGCATCCCTTTTATAGTATTATCTTTATAGGGTAACTCTTTACTTATACTGACTTGATAATTATTAATATTTACTCTAAGTATCATGATACAGTGCTTTTCTTTGATGCCCTCTCACCTTTTATTTTTTGAACGGCTCAACTTAGAGACTTCAAATTCTAGGTGCTGAAATACAAGCATGTTGACTATGTTTTGACATAAAATTGACATATGAAAAATTCAAGATGGCGGCTGGGTGCCATCTTGGAATGTTTTTTTAAATAGGAATAGGGGTCATGTGACACCTCATTTTCAAGGTCCTGCTGAGTACTTTATAACCCTAGAATATTGAGTCGATATCTCTAAGTACTACAAAATGGCGGTACATTCAATTACTACATTGATACATACACCTTTTAAAAAAATTCGTCAAATTCAATTCAAAAGATGCTGGAAATATTCTTGACATAAAGTTTGGGTTAGGAATAGATGACAAAAATGTCAAAAAAGCATCTTTTGAATTGAATTTGTCAATTTTTTTTTTAAGTGTATGTATCAATGTAGTTATTGAATGTACCGCCATTTTGAAGAACTTAGAGATATCGACTCAATATTCTAGGGTTATGAAGTACTCAGCAGGACCTTCAAAATGAGGTGTCACATGACCCCTATTCCTATTTAAAAAATCATTCCAAGATGGCGGCTGGGCTGGTTTGAATTTTTCATAATATGTCAATTTCATGTCAAAACATAGTGAACATGCTTGTATTTCATCACCTAGAATTTGAAGTCTCTGAGTTGAGCCGTTCAAAAAATAAAAGGGTGGGGGGGAAATTAAAGAAAAGCACTGTATAATAATTTATCAATTGATAGTAGATAGTATGGAATTATTCAATAAATAGGAATAAAACAACCCGAATCCAAACCAAACCCACCGAAATGCCAAATTATAAACCCGTCTATGTTACCTTTAAATTGTTTAACGATTGCAAGCTATGCGGCGGCCATTTTATTATTTTACATTCTCAATTCTTATTTTTATTCTTACAATCTTCACGATTGATTTATCACGTTGTAATAATTCTTTCTACTTTCAACACTCAATAATTCACGCACAATAACAATAATGAAAATCCGGTTTTTAAGGGCTATAGTATTGTTATTGGATGAATATTTTGAACAGGCAGAATTTGACATCATTTTAGTTTATATTTAGTTCGTGTTCTTGATTTCAGTTTCCTCACCTATGTTCCGTTTTTGTAATAAAGTTATGTTTATTATTTTCTTCTCCCATAGTTAAGTTATATGACTTATTTATCACCTTATGATTGTGCAGGAGGCAGCTGATAACTGATCTAAAAAATTTTTCCTTATAATTTGTCACCCCCATAATATGGCTGTTATTTCATGAGTTATAAAAAAAATATTATTAATCCATCATTTTTTTTATAACTTAAAATAACGGCTATAGGTGGTTGGCCAATTACAAGGAAAATCCTGTACACCGCATTCTCAAAAAACACAATAGTTTGATGTTTTGTTCTTTTTGACACTGTCATAAAACTTGGAGAAATACATACACTATTGAAGAATCAAAATATACACTCACGGTTTGGATATATTATAGCACATGCAAATTTGATAAAAATTTGATATTATAATATAATAAAATATAAATAATCGTTTATCAAGCTTATAATCTTTTCAAAGAAATCCTGCATCAGCTATCAAAGAATTATTGGTGCAATAAAATAGTTCACTCAATCTGTCAGTTGATGGGTCATGGCAGAGCCGTCTAATAAAGACTGCTCTGGTCATGGCGATTTTATGCAAAATATTGTTCAGGGCCCTCTTGCCTCTTGTCACGTTAAAAAAAAATAAAATTATTTTTATTTGTATAAGTTTCGGAAAAATTGCCTAGCACCATCCAAAAAAGTAAATTTGCGTTACCTACCTTATGAAAATTGAAAAAAATCGCCGGTTTAGTGAACTGACAAATGAACTCAAGTTGTTTAATGCACCATTACATCTTTGATAACTGTTACAGGATTTAGGTTTTATCAAATTTTAGGCTCACGATCTGCTTTTGGTCACCAAAGTGGTGTATTAAATTTCCTTCACCCAATAATACATTAAAAATTACTGACTAGCTGATTCTTCCTGGGTTGATGGTTGATGGTCGTCCTCTGATGGGGGGACGTCCACTGATGAGAATAAAACCGGGGAGATCACAATTGTGGGTTTTTTGCAATAGAGGTGCTTTCTTAGTTTTTTATTAAAACGTGTTTATATACAGGGGGTTTCATTGAAAAAAAATGCTACTTGTGGAAAAATATTGACATTCCGATAGTCTTTTGTTTTTTTTTTTTTTAATAATATTTTTGAAAATTTCAGATGAATATCTAAAACTTTCATATTCACAAAATTTTCATATCTCCATAGATAACGCCGCTAGCATATGGGTCAATACAGGGTTAGGAAAAATTGCAAGAACGGTCGAATTATTCAAAAGATTCACGAGTTAGAAAAAACTGTCTTATATAAAAGTTGTTGTGCTTTTAAAAATGTACATATCTGTTATAAATTGGAGTATACATAGTCGGGCATAGAGTTGTGGCAGACCAAAGTTGCATTTTTTCAATGGAACCCCCCAATGGATATTTCAATTTTTTCTTCATTTTCGAGCAAAAATGTTAAAAAACATGATGTTTATTAACTAAATTCAGCCGTTTTCGAGTTATCGCGTCTTATAAATGACATTTTCACATCTTTGACATGATACAAAACCCAAACGGTTAAAGATAAAGAAAAACGGTGTGCACTTTCTGGTCTTAACTTTTCAAGAGCTATCCAAGGACATCAAATAAATTCTTGTCAAAAGAATCTGAAAATGTGTCGAAACAAATTGACAGTTGACAGTACCTTCTATTCAAATAATGACAGAATAGCTCTTGAAAAGTTGAGATTGGAAAGTGCAGACCATTTTTCTCTATCTTGTAACGTTTGAGCGTAATAGCATGTCAGATGTGCAAAAAATTCATTTTTAAATCGAGATATCTCGACAACGGTTGAATCTAGGAACAAGATGTGTATAACGATTTTTGCTCAAAATTCAAGGAAGAATTTGAATTCCATTGAAAAAAATGCAACTTTGGTCTGCCACAACTTTATGCCCGACCCTGTATACTCCAAATTATAACAGATATGTAAATTTTTAAAAGCACAACAATTTTTATATAAGACAGTTTTTTCTAACTCGTGTATCTTTTGAATAATTCGACCGTTCTGGTAATTTTTCCTAACCCTGTATATACGGAATGACCCTGTACATAAACAATTTCGTCTCAAAATTGTAGGCATACAGAGTGTTTATTAATTGAATGCCGATACTGGAGGGTGATAATCCTTGGATGATTTTAAGTCAGAAGTTTCATATGGACTTAGGTCCGCAAGAGCCTAGATTTTAAGATACAGGGTGTTGAAATTTGAAAAAAAATAATCATCACTTTGATACTATTCAGATATCTTTTTGAACACACTGATTTAGAAATATTGGTAGACACAGCAGGGTTTCAATGCAATCAAGTAGGTAGATTCTATTTTTTTAAGCGAAAACCATGCGCCGGACGAAAAAAAATCAAGAGAACAAATTGGCTCAGAAATGAATAGAGATTTCAAAAATGTATTTTTATTTTGAAGGGAAGCAGTTTCGTACAAGTTTTTTCTCCAAAAATATTGAGTGCAAAACCCGTAATAAAATTGTTTGTGCATCACAAAATGCACATTGATGCATAGAAGACGTGTACCAAATTTCATAAAGATATCTGGAATAGTATCAAAGTAATTATAAAAAAAACACTTATTTTTTAAAATTTAAACACCCTATATCTTGAAAATTAGGCTCTTGTGGACCTATGTCCGTATGAAATTTTTGTCTCAAAATTATTCAAGGATCATCACTCTTAAGTATCGGCATTCAATTAATAAACACCCTGTATATCGTTTCATCTGCCGAATCGCACATATGGTAAACGCCAAACAACTTCCGATCTACGTCATCGTTGCCACCAAGCTCGTTGTCAAAGTTTACCAATATACAAACAGTTGGACCACTTACAAAAACGCGCGAAACCGGCTCCACCCTTCCACTTCGTTTCTCTAGAAGAGCCCAGTGGCGATCGATGACGATTTACAAACAGTGACATACACCGTTGTTCAGATTATTCCGCGTCAGGGTTTCTGTGATTTGTACTTGGTGCGCCAAAATAGTGAGTAATTTCTATTGATGGGTGTTATTTATTGTGCAGTCGATGGTTGCAAATCAAAGCGTGGAAATGGGTTACCCCAGGAGTTATCATTTTTTCGATTTCCAAAAAATGAAGCTAGGTAAGTGGATATTTATATTGTTATATTTTTGTCTTTAGATACATACATATTTTTATTTAAAAATCATAGTACAGGGTGATTCATTTTCAGAGTCAGGGTGCCAGTTCTCGTAAACTATTCATCGTAGAGGCTTGCGGCAAAAAATTTTATTACTAAAACGGCCAAGAGAAAAACCTGGAAAATATTTTCAAGTTTCTGAAATGGTCGCTAGGGGGCCTAACAATTAACACCAAGTAGAAAAATATAACTGATCTAAAAAATGTTTCTTATAATTTCCTTATAATTTGTCACTTTATAGGAAAATGTATCCCCTTTTAAAATATATAAAAATGAATATACCATTACATTTGATTTTTTTGGAAAAAACGCAAAAACATGCTACCATTTCAGTTAACGCCATCTATCGGCGACGGCGAAGGTCAAAAATTCAAAACCAAAAAAGTTTTTTGAAGTGCAGATCATGCTCTGTCATATGAGCTCAAGCTCGTTTAAATCGGTCAAGCGAAACGGGAGAAATATCCGTTTGTTTAATAAAACAATTGAACTTCCCCCACCACTTTATTATGATAGATAGAAAAAACGTTTTGGACAAAAAGTGTAGGTAAATAGTCAGTAAATCCGAAAATGAGCTCATCGATATATTTTCATTAGACAAAATTCCATAAAAATCATATTTTTTTACTTGGTGTTGGTTGTTACGCCCCCTAGCGACCATTTCAGAAACTTGAAAATATTTTCCAGGTTTTTCTCTTGGCCGTTTTAGTAATAAATTTTTTTGCCGCAAGCCTCTACGATGAATAGTTTACGAGAACTGGCACCCTGACTCTGAAAATGAATCACCCTGTACATACTCACTTATTTATTTGTTTGATTGGCTATAAATATGATTATAATCTATGAACGTACAGTATAGACTTTAATCCGATCTAAGAGATATTTTCGGATTACTGGATAGTAGATTGTTGTATCAAAGTTTACTAATACTAAATCAACTTGTATTGCTGCCTTTTTTCGAATTTTTTTGGATAGTTCAGTTGTACGTATTTCAATTGCATAAAGGGGTATCTCCGCGGACTGCCTGGGAATAGGTAACTCATAAATAAAACAATAATTTCTTATTTCTAGCGGTATTTTCGCATTCTCTCTTCTCTCTATACATATAGTCGAAACGATATGCGATAAGTCGAATCTTGTTAGAATATGTTTAGACTTTGGGAACATCGAAACACAATATTCGTTATTGGGTTAGGTTTAGAGTACTTAAGTCCGGATTGAAGATACTGTATTATTTAACGAATAATAAAAAGACTCTTAGTACATAGTCCAATTTTGCTTAAAAAATATCGGGGGGCTTGAACTCGTGTTTCCGTAATACGAAGAGGTTGAGAAGAATGTTGTCTTAAATAATGCTGGCTATACATAACTAAGAAAATATAAAAGAAAAACACATGTACCTCATAATCCTCCAATACATAAATCATCATGCGATGTTAACACTTGAAAAGAGAATATGATCTTTATAATAGCGGGCGGCAAAAGAGGTTGAAAAAAGCTTTATCTGAACATACATATATAGGATGTCTGAAAAAATAGACAACAAATGAATACTTCCGTTATTATTGATTTTACAATAAAACAATATTCTTCGTAATAAGTTCTGGATTACATAATCAATAATTTTTTTATACAATTTCAATTATTGATGTTGGAGTTGGCACACGGGGAAGGAAAAATTTTATTGCATGCACCTAAAATCATGACATCGAAATATTTTCCGATATGCTGAAGAAAAACCTTTCACGGCCTAATTTTTTCCACGTAGAGAAGTTGTTTTACTTATCACGGACAAAGTTTACTAATATACAAACACGGATAAGCGGATAAGCTATACACAAACTTGAAGCTTGATGGTAATCAACTTTTTTTTCACGTTGTATCAAGGACTGGTAGATCGTAACAGCAAGTATTAAAATTCATAATCACTTTTACAGAAACATTCCTGTGATGTGTGTTTGGGATATAATAATTCTACGGAATTAAATGAAAAGGAAAATACATTTTGTCACAATAAAGAATATAGCACAAGTAAACGCGGACTCGTGGTGCCATCCAAAAATATAACCCAATATGTTGTTGCGCTGGAAAATATTTTTGAACAGAACTTTTTGCAATTGGCTTCCCAACCAAACGTCGGCAATAAATTGAGAAATCTGTTTTCAAATGTACATTTCAAACACCCATGCGAAGACTTTCCCATAATGTATTTCCTTTCCTTATTCACTAGACTTCGTATTTATTTCACTTTAAAATTCGCAAACCAAAATATAAAGACATGTAAAACCAACAAAACGCATCCTAAGCTATCTATTTTACAACATTTATAACACTCTGTATAATTTTGATGTAATATAATATTATGCTTTGTCACAAAAATATTGTATTATTGTATCTCGCTCACCGCATATGAAATGGAACGTATGTGCTCCGTATTCCCCCAAGGCCACGACGAAACAAATATTTGAGCTTTATTACGCTGACTTCCCCTGCGGTTTTTGTGACATTCCTAAACTGCTATTGAACAACTCGCGCCGACTGCGGCAGCTTGTGATACGGGTATTTCAAAGAGCCGGCTAACAAGTGATCCAACTGTTTGTATATTAGTAAACTTTGTCGTTGTTATGAAGTTTGCTGGTGGCCAAATTTGGTCACCAGCAAATCACATAATAATTCGCTTGGTGGCAATTATGGCGTGAATCGAAAGTTGTTGGGCATTTGCTGTATATTATAGTGAATCCGTGCTTAAAATAGGGTCATCTGAGAATGTCGGGAAGAGTTTTCGAGAACATCGAAGGGGAGCTTAACCCGCCATCTCGAAAATAAGGGCGCCACTAATTTCTCCGTTCCTATTTTAGACTTACGGTAAAATATCATAGAACATAGAACCAAAATTGTTCGAATTTACATTCTCAATAACTGTTCTCTAAAACTTTTTTCTCTTAAATCAGTAATCTACAGGGTGATTCCATAATCGAATTAAATCGCACAGGACGAAAGTTGTGCGGTATTAAATTCCCAGGAACCATCAAAATAAATGGAAAAAAGTTTTTGGAAACGTAAATCTGCGCTACTTTCGTCGTATAAGATTTTTTCTCACATGCCCTATATATCAAGGAATCACTCAGTAGATTTCTTACTATGTATTTCAGATTCTCAAGAAAAACACGGATCTACTGTACTAGTTTTATGAACCATAAATTTGAACCTCTTCATGAATAAAGCGAACAAAATATATGATTTACCGCTGGAATAAAGCGCTGCAGCACAGCGGACTTATAGTCTTTGAGTCTTTAGTGAGACACCGCTTGACGCGACCATTGTCCTTGTTTGTTCACTTTCCAGCCAAAATAGGAGACATGATTCTGTTTTGCGTTAAAAATCACCAATTGCATATTCGTGATTTTGCAAACGACAGGGAAAAATTTGGGCAGAATGAACGACTTGATGCAGACTAGCTCAGGATAACCATTACATGAGTATGAGTATGACTGACAGATTGATTATTGCTTCAACTGTGTGCAACGTTCTCTAGTTTTTTTACGAGGTTTTGATTATTTGGACTTAAAAATATCATCAAGTCTTCCGTTTCCTATACACCGTCAGATAACGACATATTTTTGCTGACTGATTTTCTCGTCGCTGGGATTTTAACCACTGAAAATTGTTGTTGTTGAGTTAAAAAATAAAAGTTTAGCGACCGCAAGCAAAGTTTACTAATAATAAACAGTTGGACCACTTTCGAAAACGCGCGAAACCGGCTCCACCCTTCTACTTCGTTTCTCTTGGAGAGCCCAGTTCCCATTAGTTCGGAACGTCTGTCGGGCGCTTTGAACCATTTTCGCTGGGCGGGTTTCTTTGAGCGGCATGCTTTGACGCCGCGGCCGCGCTTGTATACGGGTTTCAAAGAGCCGACTTCTAAGTGACCTAACTTATTGTATATTAGTAAACTTTGCCGCAAGTGTGCTAGTGATATGAATACAAAATTTGTTTTTCCATCTGCAGAAAAAAGATGTTTTTTTCAATCTCTCGTGTATGGCCTTTCAGCACATTGAAATAATATAACAAACTTAGAGTAAAACAGTACCATCAGGTTTGCACGAACTTATATTGTTGAAATAAAGGCGCCATCTTGTAAAGGTTGCTGATGCATTTTTTCGCTTATGGCAATCAATGGAATTAATTGTGATATCATTACGAACCTGGCAAAAATAAAGAGATTTTTGGTATGCCTAGCACACTTGCGTTTGATAAATTTTAATTTGTTGTTGTCAACCCTGGTATAATTTTCAGTAGTTAAAATCCCCGAAACGAGAAAATCAGTCAGCAAAATATGTCGTCAACTGGCGGCTGACGGTCTATTATTTGTGAATGCTCGTGGAAAAAATATTGTTCCTAAAACTTGCGCAAAGTATCGTTCCCGTCCTGTGGAAAATATAAACATGTTGCAATTCACATACATATTATATTTTTTTGATGTTCGTTGCGCACTGGTAAGAAATTGTTGATAAACAAATGAGATAAATAACATTTGATATTTTATTGAAAATGTCTATTATCATGTACCTATGCTATAATATAATGAAACAAGATTTTATACAAATCTTAATTTAAACCTCAAGTTTGCTAATTAAAAAGTGTTAAGGTATTACTAACATACAAACAAAATTATTAAACTTTCTGAAAAATAACAATCTTAACAAATCACTCGAAAATTAATAACCGTTAGAATAATTGTATAATCTATAGCTCAGTACAAAAATATTATTTTTAGGGTGTATTTCACGTTCTTATTCTGAATTGTTTTATAGTTATTTTACAACTTTGGCTTCCACATGAGATTTATAGTGATTGTTGGAATAAACTGCGGATATTTTGGAGTTGCCTTATCAAAACCCTGATGTTATAGACACTGAAAATGCGTTTGGATACATCCACAATAAATCTAGATAAATAAAATACTGCTTATAAAGCTATGCGAAAATAAAAACGAGTTTTCCCTATGGAAGTTAAGATATTTTGAAGAGTTAAAACAGTTTTACGCAATAAATCACAAATCAGACAATGCAGGAATTCAGTATTCCGTCGATCTTTCATGTTATGCCTTGATAGTAAACTAATTTGTCTTCGAAAAACCTGTCGATAACAGAACACTTCGTCAAAATATGACGTATTTCTGAAGTATAGATTCGCAGTGATCAATTAAGTAGACTTTTTCCTTCCTCTGCCTCTTCCTCTCGACTTGGGTGACAAATTACTTTTTTCCGGAACATGAAAATCATTTTCCACGTCTGTATTATTCAGTTTATGCTTCGTCCTTGGACTCCTCCTAGTGAGCTCAGGACTTGCTTCCAGATGGCAATTGGAAGCATTGTCAATATTTGACTTATCATCAAATGAAGGCAGTTCCTCATTGCTTTCCCTGTCATCTTCAGTTCTTTCTTGTCTTAACAGGGCTATTTCTTGTTCTAGTTCAAAAAGCATGGTTTCGGCGTTAGCCAGTTCCTGGGAGGTTTTATCTATGGAGTTTTGAACACCGTTTTCGATTTCATTAACGGCAACTAGTCCTTTGGTTTTTTCTAGGTTTATGTTGATTGTGGAGAGAATTTTGCTGAAAACTGCTGAAGGTGGCTCAGAATTTTTGTAATTGTCACTCGACTCGCTCAGATTGGTTATGGAGAATTTCAGCCGATCATACATGCCATTCTGGTATCTTATGAATGACTGTTGGTAGGTGTATATGGACAGATTCTCCATAGGGTCCATGTATAGAAAACAAATGGAAAAGAGATCTTGAGGAACATCGAAAAGTTCTCTGAATTGTTTATGTAAAGCCTTGTCTTTAAGCGTGAACTGCACAGTGGCTGTGGGTTCGTATTTATACCAAGCAACCACCTTGGAAAAGCTACTTCCAAGAAACTTTTTAAGCCTTTCCCCGTCAACTTGTGCCTTTTCAAAATAGTTATTATACGGAAACGGGATAACCGAGTTGATTTTTATAGTATTGGTAACATTCACTTGTTCCGTATCTTGGTCAGTTATTGATGAGATTTCCCGATGGATTATTTCACCAAGCAAAAATCCATACTAGAAATAATCAGACTTCAGAGTGAGAATATAACAGAAATGGGCATTACCTGTCGTATTGACTCCTTGCAATTTTCGTACAATAGAAATGAGAATGCTGGTCCCGAAATGGACACTGTCGCTGGCTGAAACATGTTTTTATGGAGGCATAAATTAAAAATTAAAAATTGTATGGTGTCAACAAAACAAAGACGAGATTTCGCATTTCTCTTCTTTTTTTGGAATTCCACTTCACGTCTTCACGTTGGTTGATGCCACTATCTATGATGTCGAGAGGCCAATAACTATTGGACTGTTGTTGCTACATACATCAGGTGGCAACGTTGTGAGAGGCTGGTAGTTTCAATTTTGTCAACAAATAGAAGGGGATAAATTTAACAATAATTTTGGAAAAAAACTATCAAATGGAGACTCCTCAATTTGCTTTGAATATATTCATGATTTATATGCCACCACCTTATATGAAAAACTGTACTTGACTGGTATTTTTCACATACTTATTATATTACCTATAATTTTTCTAAATGGTGCACTGCTACCTATTCCAATATTGAGAAATAGGAAAGACTGTATATTGCCTCTAGTCCCTACACACTGAAATTATATTTATATTTTATATATTTTATATTTCAAAAAGCCTGACCATCAAAGAAAAATATATTTATAAAAAAATACAAATGTTACATGATTTCTACTTGATAGGTACTTGATTCGATAAAAAAACTGTTCTTTTCTTTGGTCCACTGCACTGTTTATCAAAAGAAAAAAATCGCATTAAATGCCGGAATCCGGAATAGTGTATAAGGCTTACATTCGATTCTACTTCGAAGTGGAAGTGACAGATTTGCGCTCACCGAACCGAAATTTATGCTACCATCTACAATGAATTTGTGTTCAAAGTCACGCTTACTCCAAATACAATGTAGAGACGGTAGCATATGATTCTTGTTTGGCAAGCGGCAATCTGTCACTTCCACTTCGAAGTCAAATTGAATGTAAGCAGTAAAGTAGAATTCATAAACAAACACCGTGTATACGAGCGATGCGGTGTTGCCAGCTAGGGATATTTTGGAACGAGGAATATAGTGATAACTTACGTTTCCAATTGTCGATTGGTATCTTCGCAAGACCAAGACAAAGACCAAGGCATGGCCAGTCTTGGTCTTGGTCTTGAAATAAATGTGGTCTTGATCTTGGTCTTGCATGGGTCTCGATATCTCAAGACCAAGACAAGACTGGCTCAGTCTTGGTCTTGGTCTTGATGGTCTTGGAAAAATATATACCGATTTCTCAAAATACACAAATCGTATAGCATAACAATTCTACAATAGATGTTTTCCAAAAAAAGTCAATCAGTGAATGTTTCTTCAAAATCGCAACTCTCTGAATCGTAGAAAAAAATTCATTTCTATTTGAACAACAGAATAAACTTATCTGGACGACCAGGCCAAACAAAGGTTTTTCTTGCATTCTATTCGGCTATCCGCAATGAGTAGATTCTGATTAGTTAGGGGTTGGTCCAACTGATAGCCCTGCCATGTCTACCGATCAATCGAGTTTAGCATAGTTTTTTAATATAGTCATTAAGTCATTGTTTGATTGTTTGAATATTCCATATAATGATTTTTTTTCGTGAAGTAAAAAATACTCATTCAGATCAAAAGTTTGTAGCTGTTAATTTTCCAAGAAATCTTCTGAAACATATGGCAATCAAATTTGAGGATGTTCGTTTCAATGATTGCAAAAGAATTTTTTAAAGAATTGATTTACTCAATACCTATTGAAAGTGATAGATAGAGACATTAATTTGCAGATTCTAATAAATATTTTTGTACATTTTTCTTTTCAAGACCAAGACAAAGACGAGACGACGTTTTCATTTTTTTTCTGACGTTGCGTTTAAAGAGATATGGAAAAACAGAAGATCCTTTATTTCTCATGGCTACTTTTTAAGTCAAGCTTTACAAAAACAGCGTGGTGAGATTTACCGTACGACGTTTCGTTTTGGAGAAACTGTTATCAACTTAATTTATTTATATGACGCGTAAAAAACGTATACTCTGTATCAAATAGCATATTTTACTACGAATACAAACGATATGTATGACAGAATATGATTCTGCGAAATTTGAATTGAAAAAAAATGGTTTTTGATAAATTTCGAATGTTTTGGTGTGGTGATCAAATTAAAAAGTTAGTGGGGGGGTCCATTCAGCTGTGAACACCCTGGTACAACATATCAAATTCTAAATGAGAATGTGGAAAATATCACATAAAAAATGAGATTCTTTCAGACCTTGGCACGTCCTGGATGGTATTTTCCTGGTTATAATATTGAAATTTTGAGTTACAATTCTGATTCAGCGTTGAAAGTTAAAGCGATGTACCGAATTTCATGATATTTGTATTAAGGGTTTTGAAAATATTTAGGAACATTTTCAACTCAACTGAAAAACGAATATTTCAAATCTTTTCTGTGCTATATACTGCTGAAACTTTTCTGGATTGATATTTTTTCGCAATTTATGGAATATAAACGACGAAATTTTTCAAAAAAAAACAAAACCCAAATACTATCTACCAGCCTCCTTCGGCGATGCCAAGACCTCTGTAAATCATTGACTGTCAATGTCTTCAGTGTCACTTTGGGTCGACGACTTGACATTTCTAATTTTCCCATGTTATTGTTATTGTACCTTTTCCTTTTTGTTGTGCAAATGACCATCTTGCTCTTTTCCTCTAGTGATGTGTTTCACGTAACTAATCCGTCCAAAATATCCTAAAATGTCTCCTGAAGTCAACGGAAACCCTCCCAGTGTGACCAAACGCAAGAAAAACAAGAAACCCCAGCCAGAAATGAAGAATTTCGATTTGAATATGCCCAGCTGCAACTATTTTCCACCAAGTCAACATTATTCAATTCCAGAAATGAATGGGTATTATCCTTGTATGAATGAACCCATGTCGTTGCCTGTCTACCCCATGAATTATCCTAGATACTCGTGTCCAGGAAACTTGATGGGAAGCATTGGAAACCTGTCCAGAAACTCTTCAATGTCCCATCATACGTTCAATATAAATACGCCAGACTATACAAGTCTTCCTATAGTAACTATTGAAGCAAACGAAGACTCTAAACGCAGATTTTCCGATCCGGGATTACTAAATGACAGTGACTCTTGCTCGAATTCCTATGACGATAGGACAGTGAAAATGTTGACGCAACAAATTGATTCCCTCAAAGAAAGTAACAATAAATTGGCTGGGGAAGTGATGCAGCTGAGAATGGAGCTGAATTTATTAAAACAACAACAAACAAGGAGTTTTGAACGGGAGTATGAACCGGGAATGTTGGCTGATGTTATACGAGAAGTACGAGAAGCTGAGAGAGTACGGGAGGCCGCTTTGTTGGCTCGTGTCAAGCATATTTTGGAGGAAAAACATCTAAGTGGGGTAAGCCAAAAAAAAAAATGCTATTTTTGTAGGTTGGGTGAACTATTTTTAATCTGCAAGGCCAAGGTGTGTGTCACTGATTTATGATAATCAGGTGAGTCATTTGGGTTGGCAATTACCGAGGCAATTACTTACATAGTGATCCCTTCATCATTGTCTACAATGTTTGAACCAGTGTACGTTATATTCGTTCTATCTCCCACGTCCCACGTTATAATTTAAGTCTCCGATCTACATAACTCATAGTTTCAATTTCGCAGATTTATCCTTGTATCAAAAAAAAACTGTAGCTCAAAAAAAATAAGTTTCTGCTGATACATTTAACAAAATTAATTTGGCTCGCTTTCTCAATAATTTATCCGGTACTTTGGTAGGTACACTAACTTGCACAAAAAATGCGTACATAGCTTAGACTATAAATAAAAGTACATAGACAGTGGAATCTGTTTTTTCTCAAGCAGTGTAATAGACTGTCAAAATATTTACATGCCATGCACACAAACTCTTTATTATTTTATCAAAAAATCAAAACGATATATTGTGGGTACGACTTTGAATTTATTTACTTAGTTCACAACTCGGTTCACAAAGAAAAATATAGATTATTTTCATTGATATCCGGTAGCAGAACCATATTTCTGACCAAAGATTCTTGTGTGTAGTCGTCAAATCGTGAAATTTGATAAATTTTGACTATATTGAACATCATTGGCGAGCTTATTCCCCGCATTAAGAATGGCATCTAGTAGTTTTGCCTGATTCTGAGCTGAGGCCTCCAGTTTCTTTGGTAAATAGTTTTTACCTATGGGGACGACACATTTTCCATCGGATTTAGATCTGGGTTTTCTTACCGACTTGTGTTTTCAAAAAAGTGGATAATAATAATGATTGACTCGACATATTATTGCAACTGACAAGATATGACGTTTACTTGTATCCTTCTCAAATCAAAACAATTTTACCATTTCAATGTACGCAATGTATGTGTACAATTTAGTGTACCTTGTATCTCGCATACTGAAATAAAAAATTGCAACACAGTGAATGGATCTTTGAATAGTGGTACAGGCTATAATTGAGGAATCCCTGTATGTATTCGCTATGTACACAAGATCCGAACAGTGACATGTGTCAGCAACTAGTGGCGAAACTGTGGGCTATTTTCATACATGATTAAATGGTGATATAGAGAAAAATACCTGATACAACCTCCAGTGACTATCAGTACGAATAATTTTCATCAGGTCCATTTGATAAATATTTTGTCTACCAATAAAATAGCAGAGGATTGTAATTACAATACTTCCGTGTATAATTTATCGTTTTTAGTGTTTTCACGTTGAAAACTGAGGTTATGAAGATGTAAACATCAACTACACTGTTGCCAACTTTGTAGAATTCTCAGTAGTTCTAGTGATTTTAAATGAAGGTCGCGAAGTGGATTTATAACTTACCAGAAATCACTATAGTGAAAAATATAGTGGGATAAACCTGATTCAGTAATTTTAAATTCAGGGTCTGGTTCATATAAGGACCCCTCGAATTTGCACTGTTTTTTTGATAGAATGGATAGATAATAGGATATAAAAGCCATGTGAACAAAAAAATTCATGGAATATGAGGTTTTGAAAAAAAATAAAATATTTCAAAAGTCTACAAATTTGACGATTTTTCCAAACAGTCAATGCGAAAACTCCTTGAAAGTTATCTTTGAATGACACAAAAATGACACATGCAATACCATGTTGCCAAGATGTGACATTTGAAAAAATTATTGGTGAAAATGAAACAACTATTTTTGCCGGATCAAAGCCAAAAGTAATTTACTCTACCATGTCATATAGAGAGATTTATTTTTGCCAAACTAACCCTATCAATAATATCAGAAAATGACATGAACGCCGACATTAACACTAATATTGACAGTGTCAATAATATGGCGAACTATGTCAGTAGTAATAAATTTGTTTATTTTCATGTTAAAATACGACCCCTTCACAGACTCTTATGGGCTTCATAATAGAATAATATCGCTATCGCTGCCTTATTTTATAATAAAATATAAAATGTCAACGCGAAAATTACTAGGCAATAATGTATCTTGCTTGCATTACAAAGGTTATTGAAACAACATTTTTTGCGTTTTTTTTTTGTTAATTATGAATATTCCATAAATCTTCTTGCACAAACCTTCAAGATTTCACGTTATCTTTCAAATAAATTCATTAGAAGTGCGAAATTGAAGTGTACCAGAGCCTTGAATTGATATCATTGATTCGAAATCATATGCATATTGAATAACAATATAATATGATACTATTATGCTTTAAAATTTACATGAAGTTTTCCAGCGTAGGGCTCAGCAGTAAATGAAGTTTGTCTGATTATTGCTACTCGAATCTAGTAGCTCTTTCCATTTTTTATCAACTCTTCCACATCGACAACATGATTTGCCTCTGCAAGAGATTTTTCCTCCGACGCAGTTTGCGGTTTAAAGTTGATTGAATGATTTATTTTCCCAAATCCAGTTCTTAGTATTGGAGTCATACTAAAACACTGAATTGAGTGAGATTGGTCGCGTTCATAAGACGAAACAGTTGTGGAATAATAATTGTTACCGCTCTTTCTTATAATAAGGCGCTACCTTCTATAAGACTCAACAGTCGCCAATTGAGCGTAGCGGTAACTGTTCCATCTTATGAATGCGACCATTAATCAAAATACGATGATGTTTTCATCTCCATAACCTCAATTTTCAACGTCAAAACACTGAAAAAAAAGTGAAAAAAAGCATTATCTAAATTCAAAAACGGATAGTGTTTTGTAATTTGGCATTTTCCTGGGCATATCCAAAAACCCCCTTTACGATATTGTCGTCGAAAAATATTTTACAGGATGTTCAAAAACTCACGCCAAATATTGAAAAAAATCAATTTTTCCAACCAACCTGAATTAATTCTAGCAGATATTTTCCACTAACCTTTTGTCATCTCTTTAGGTATGACAGTAACTATACACTTGATAAGATTTGTTAGTCTGGCTTATATCGAGCGTTCAGAAATTGAAGTCAAAAATTATAAAAAATGGAATAGTGATATGGATTTTAGATGAATGAAATATTCAAAAGTGGAAAATACGAGTACAGATTCATGAAGTTTTGTTTTACACTTATACGGGCGCTATTCAAAAAGAAACTTAAAATATTTGTTTGGTTTTCTTTTTGAACACATCTGTATAAGCTAGAGTAACAAAACTATACGAATCTGCTGTATAAGCTGGAGTAACAAAACTAAACGAATCTGTACTCGTACTTGAAAGAGTATTTCTGAATAGTTCATTCATTGATATTTTACTCTAATCATATCGATATGTTATTTATTCATCTCGTTATTTATTTATTATGGTACTAGTGCATCATGTTAAAATTAAGTCACGCGAGAAAGATTTGTAATACAGTATTGGCCATAATGGTTGTAACTTTTAACACATGCTATTTTTACTGCTACATCAACATTACCTCATAATCGTATATTAACCAAAACCCAAATATGACGATATATAAACAAGATATAATGATGATGTTCAAATCTTATCTTTGTAGACAACTCGCAATATTATCAGTAAATTTTTTTTTTGCTCGTGGACAAAATTGTTGGAACTATTTATTGATATAGTCAAAAAGTTACCTCAAGTATAGTTTCTGACTAGCCACTGTTAGTGTCACATAGTTTTTCAATAAATAAGAATATTATCATCAATATGGCCAAAGGAAAAAAATACTCCAGTGATTTCATAAACAAGTTATCAAACAGTGTGAAATTTCTGTAAGACAAAGTTCCAAGAAATACAGTGTCCCGTATTATTGAAAAATATAAAGTGTATGGTCATGTAGTTCCAAGAAAAAGCACTGGAAGACATAGAACCACGAATGCCCGCACGGATAAACGAATTTTGAACATGTCGCACAATGACCCCTTTCCTTCGAAAGTTTTGCAAAAAATAAAAGAGAATGAACAAAATTTCAGCAAGAACAATAAGGAGACGATTGGTCGCTAGTGCACCGCATCCATTGGACTGTGCAGGACTGGAAAAAAGTGTTTTTCAGTGACGAATCCAAATATAATTTGTTTTCTGGTGATGGTATTGCACATGTTAGGCGACCAAAGGAGGTGGCTGCTTTTCTTGGTAGGGTGAGGCCCCCTTCATCGACTAGTAGGGAAAATTGACAAATTCATGTACAGAGATATTCTACGCGACGTAATGGAGCCATACTCGTTTGCAAGTTTGCCTGTAAATTTCATTTTTCAACATGATAATGATCCTAAGAATGCTTCAAAGCTTGTAAGGGAATTGCTCGATATCGAAAACATCACAGTATTGAAGTGGCCGGCCCAAAGTCCTGATTTAAACCCTATTGAAAATGTATGGGAACATTTAGATCGCAGAGTTCGTGAATATGTATCCTTCAAAAACTCCAATGAACTGTTTAGGTCTGTCCACAAAAAAAAATAATATACATTAAAAGTATTGTAACACAAAGATTTCGATATGATAATAACTATATTGTTGCTAGTTTCGTGACTGGAGCGGAACAGAATTATGTAACAGGAGCTCGTGGGAGGCAGTCAATAATACGAGGAAGGCTACTTTAAGTCTTCTTTATTCAATTTTCAAGCTTTCGGAGAAATTTTCCCCTTCTTCAGAAAGTCGAATGTGAAGGACAGTTTCAAAAGGCACCAACACATAACAGAAAATCACAATTCGGGATAATTCTTGATAGAAACCACTCTTACTATTACCAGGTGCAAATGCAAATGGCAATAACCAAATACCGAACATGTTGGTTCGTACTATGGAGTAAGAAAAACATGGAGAAGATACCATTTTTAGAGAGTTTTTGAAATGAAAAAGTTCAGGTGATTTTCTGTTATGTGTCGGTGCCTTCTGAAACTGTCCTTCACATTTGACTTTTGACTTCCTGAAGAAGGGGAAAATTTCTCCGAAAGCTTGAAAATTGAATAAAGAAGACTTCAAGTAGCCTTCCTCGTATTATTGATTGCCTCCCACGAGCTCCTGTTACATAATTCTGTGCCGCTCCAGTCACGAAACTAGCAACAATATAGTTATTATCATATCGAAATCTTTGTGTTACAATACTTTTAATGTATATTATTTTTTTTTGTGGACAGACCTAAACAGTTCATTGGAGTTTTTGAAGGATACATATTCACGAACTCTGCGATCTAAATGTTCCCATACATTTTCAATAGGGTTTAAATCAGGACTTTGGGCCGGCCACTTCAATACTGTGATGTTTTCGATATCGAGCAATTCCCTTACAAGCTTTGAAGCATTCTTAGGATCATTATCATGTTGAAAAATGAAATTCACAGGCAAACTTGCATTAAATTCACTTAGACATCTGCACAATATTGAATTAAACATTGAATTCAAATTACACCTAATGTTCAAAATGAAATTATCACAATGTCGAGTATTATAGTTATGGACATCTCGAAAAAATTTGGTCTTTTCACAAAATTTGTGAAAAGAGCAAATTTAATTTAAATTTAATTTACATTTAATGTAATCAGGCAACCTTTTTTTTTTAATTCTAAATTTAAATAGAAACACATTATAATAAACTTTTTGTTTGACAGGCAGCATGTTCAATACATTTAACATAGATTGTATAGGTGTATAGCGATTACATCTTAAAATTACTCGCATGGCTCGATTTTGAATTTTCTGAAATTCATCAATTTTATAATTGGGCAATTTATACAATAAAGAGTTGCAAGTGTGGAGCAGCAGTTGTATTATAAAGTAGCATCTTAGTGTACAATGTACATGGACAAATGTTTTCCTATTCTGCTTATGTATCCAACTTTTTTCGTTAATTCTACGATGATGCAACACGAGCACCTTTTTAAAAAATATTTTGATGCTCTTTACTAATTTGACATCCAAATTTATAAAAAGATTAAAACAAAAAAGTTCTAAGTAATTTTCCTAAGGTGAAGGACAGCTTCAGCCTTTTGTCATTGACGACTAGCGTCAAATTAATAGGGTGAATACAAAGAAACACTAGTGACATGCATGCAAAATTTGGCGAAAATCATTACACTAGAAAAAAAGTTGTTAAAAAAAATAAGAAAAAAAAAATATTTTTCAACACCCTGTATCTTCCTTAATTTTGAGTTTTTGAAAAAATTGTATAGAAGTTTGTTGCATTAATTTTTCATGTAGAATCGCCCACCAAAATCCTGACGCGTAATTTCCGGACACCCTGTATATTGTGCATGGGAAACAAACGACAAATTAGGGTCAAAAATGATACCTAAATACTCAATATCTGTTTCATAGAGAATCCGATCATTATTTACACATATATTTATATTCTCCATATCAATGTGACTAAGCCTGGATTTTTTACCATAAAGACAGAATTTAGATTCACTTGTATCTAGGCACAAATTGTTTATACATACCTAATCAAATAAAAGGGACACCTCTTGATTCATGATGGTTACTAGTTCGTGAATATCGTTACCAGCCACATATAACATGGTATCATCGGCGAACAATACCACTTAACATGTTTTTACGATTTTCACAATGTCATTCATGTACAGTATAAACAATAACGTACCCAATACTGTTCCCTGAGGCACTCCATACTCAACCAACCTACAGTCAGAGGAACTATTTTTGAATTTAACTTTTTGAGTCCGATCGGTTAGGTAAGATTGGAACCATCTTAATACTGTTGCTTGTAACCCCAATTTTTCCAACTTGAACAATAAACTATCACGATCAATAGTCTCGAATGCTCGCCTAAAGTCCAGAAATACTGCCAGAGCACAATAATTATCACAGTCTATAGATTTTTGAAATTCATCACGAATATTTATCAAGATATAGACTCACAAGAATGACGCTCACGAAACCCAGACTGATTAAGAACTATGATTTTGTTACTATCACAATGCTTCAAAAGTTGTTCTTTCACAGCTAATTCCAAGACCTTTTCAGGTTGAGGGAGAGTCTTGATAGATCTGAACTCTGTATGGATTTTTGTATTGGTAACCTTTGGAGCTGGTATAACAGTAGCCATTTTCCAATTCTATGGAAATACTTCAGTAGATAGGGACGTATTAATTATGTCCAAAAGCCGGTCACCGACCACACAACAAGCATCCCAAAGTACTTGTTTAGAAATCTCGCTGTCGCCCCCTCCAACATTTTTTTGATTTTTGAAATAACCATGATTTCTTTCATGGATATTTTTTCAAAGTTCGCAAACACGTTATAATCAATGATACTATCTTCGATTACGTTAGATCTCAGCGTCAGCGAATTGGGAATAGTATTTCTAATATCAGAAATGCTCTGTATAAAATAAAAATTGAACTCATTCGAGATTTGCACCTCATCACTAGTATATCAGGATACCGATTCTGGGACCGATAGAACGGTCATACGAGAGAGATAAACGATCACCTCTATATAATTCTCCGTTTACTGTCTCTCTTTCTCTCGATATGACCGTTCCATCAGTCCCAGAATAGGCACCCTGGTGTCGAATATGATGCCGTCATGCATCATTGAATGTTTACCTAGAAGTAAGGTTTCCAGATTTTTCCATAACTCATGGGGGTTATGCCTATTTCCATCAATGACGTCTTGAAAATATTTTTCTTTAGAGTGTCTGATTTCCCTCACGACATCATTGCGTCTCCTCTTGGATAGAGCCCAACTTTCTTCGTTCTTGTTGAAAATGGCTTGTTTATACAAAGCATCCCTCTCGGTCATCATTTGCCTTGTATCGTGAGTAATCCATTTGTTGTTTTTATTTCGCCGAAATCGGACCTCCACCTTAGGACACATATCATCCATAATCTCCATCAAATCATGTGTAAATGTATTCGCCAAAAAGTTGACATCAGAGCAGTTACATTTCCAAGGTTTTTCTATCAGGTACTCATGCATAGTGATGTAAAAATAACCGTAATTTATTTTTGGTCGGTAATATTCGTTAAATTACGAGAACTTTCCGTAATTTATGAGAATTTTAGGAAATTTAACTTTTTCTTAAGCAATAGACTATGTTTGGTGGGTAATTTATCATCCTTGTTCAAAAATATAGCTTCAACCAAAATTTCAATATTTTATCTTTAGAATTGAACTCAGAACGAACTATTTTGTAATTATTTATTGAATAATATGCATGATGTGGAAACAATTTTTTCTTCAAACGTCAGTAAACGTACATTGTTCGACATTTTCCTCCGGCGAAGAAAAAGTTCTTTATTTTTTCTCCGCCGGAGAAAAAGCTCTTTATTTTTCCTCCGCCGAATGCCTGAATTTTAAGCCATTTGAGGTTCATTGTTTT
The DNA here is from genome assembly GCA_958502075.1 of Orchestes rusci. Classification (NCBI taxonomy): domain Eukaryota; kingdom Metazoa; phylum Arthropoda; class Insecta; order Coleoptera; family Curculionidae; genus Orchestes; species Orchestes rusci. Next base: position 15,923,674 of record OY293307.1, read on the forward strand.
TTTCAATACGTCAATTTTCAAAGTAAATTCATAGGAAATAGGTTTGCCCGTAGAGTCAAAAAAAAATCAAAAAATAATGAACACGTTTAAGAAAAAAAAATTGATGGCGTAACCCGAAAGAGAAAACGTTGCAATACAATTTGAATATCAGCATCCACATATTATAAAGCCTTGGCTCTAAAAGCTGACTAAAGCAGTGTTGCCAAGTTGAAAATATTGGATGGATGGCTTTGATTGTCGCATATTATGAGAATTCTACTATTCTATTCAATTCTACACGCTTGATGCCAGGATGAGATAGAAGATCCCGCTATACTGTATGTTTTTCGCATGTCTATCCTTTTATATCGCGAGGGGACCGTCCCCTAGCGATAGAAAAAGATAGACTTATGCGAAAACCAAGCCAAAACTATACAGTTCAGCGGGATCTTCTATCTCATCCTGGCATCAAACGTCGCTCGTTGTTCAAATGGGACGGTTCCCATATAGAGTTAATAGATATATGAAATTGTCAAATTACGGTTTAAAGCTATATCGTTGATGAAGATTAATTATTATGGATTAACTTCAATGCGATTGAATATTTTCTGGGACATATAAATGATGTGAGATAGTTTCAATGTTTTTAATGATCAGCTATTTCGTGTTTTTGAAGGTGAGTACCTAGTAGGAAATACTATTATCCACAGTTAGGTAGAATATGTTGTCAGCAGAAAAATAATGTGTAGACCACGGCGATAAAGTGATTTTTCCAGGCTTCAAGAAGCGTCCGGACTCGCTAAAGCTCGCCCGTACATTACTTCTTTCAGCCTGGAAAAATGCCACTTTACCGCCTAGGTATAGGATATACTATTTGAGTGAAATCACGTAAAAATTCATGTTGTAGTTAGTTGCTGCATATTAACTAAATTGAAAATAACATTTCAAAATTCGGCAAAAATGAACTTTCTCAAAAATGATCTTATTGATATGGTATTCATACTTGGAGAAAGTCATTGAACTCCATAGGTACGTAGTATGGAGTTCAATGGAGAAAGTCATCGAAATTGTCTCTTAGCGACCAGACTCTCTAAAGAAGCTTTTTCTCAAAGGAGACAGCCCAGAAAGGAGGTCTTTGAAAATCTTTCGGATTGATTTAATCGAACTGGGAATGTTGATTATGAAAAGCATGAACGAACAAAAACAGCCAACTCGGAAGATAATCAGCTCAAGGTTCTTCTTAAGGTTGTCGAGAATCCCCACGTTTCGCAGCGAGAAATAGAAAATGAATGTGATGTTTCCCGGCGAACGACTCAAAGGATTTTGAAAAATCATCAACTGCACCCATACCACATTCAGCTAATGCAGGAGCTACACGATCAAGATGATGTCACTAGACAAGCATTTTGTGAATGGGCCCAGGACCAATGGACAATTTGCACATTTTTTGGAAATATGAAAAATATAAGGATTAGTAAGTACTGATGCCAATGATGTTTAAAAAATCAACCTACGACCTCTAATAATGTAGTAATCACCGATTAAAGAGCGCCAATCAACATCCACTACGTCACAGAATACACTATCTATCTCCGTCTGACGTATTGACTGAGATGACTCTCTCTCTCTCGGGAGGGTAATATGGCCCCACTCCTTTTGAGTGAAATTCGCGTCTTCTTTTTCATTTATTTAGTATATTTTTGGGTATTTCCGAAAAAATTTTTCGCTGGTGATTTTCAAATAATGTTTAGAATACGTATATAAAATTTCAAGTCATTTGAAAATGTATGCAAATTGTCCATTACGACGGGACAGGCGATTTTTTGAATACGTGCTATTTGCAGATGAAGTCACCTTCCATTACAACGGCTGCGTCAATCGCAATAATTTCCATTACTATTCAACAGAAAATCCACACTGTATACGGACCCATTCGCAAACCAGATGGTCTTTGAACGTTTGGGGAGGTGTGATGGGATCTTTCGTCATTGGTCCCTACTTTTTTGATCAACGTGTGACCGGACAAGTATATCAGCAATCTTTGCAGAATGAGTTACCACGACTTATGAACTGTTTGCCAAATTACATCCAAATTACTATATGATGAAGCTCCGGTTCACAATACCGCTCCGGTACATCAACAGTTGGATCAAGTGTTTCCCAATAGGTGGATCGGAAGGGGTCCAGTCCAGTGGCCTCCTTGGTCTCCCGATATAACTAAAGCAGATTTTTTTTTGTGGGGCTGCATCAAAGATCAAGTCTACCGTGTTCCTCCTACGACTCGAGATGATATGAAAGATCGGATAAGGGAAGCATCCCAGGATATAATCAATAATAACAACATGGGGATGCCACGGTTTCCTAGAACAGTCTGTATACACAGTGATATTTTTAAATTGTGACCCTGCTGGAACCCTATAAGTTTTGTCTTGAAAATGTCTTCCTATCTCTTTTGACAAGGGTGAAAATGGACTTCCCACACTAATGCGCCACCCTTTATATCTACCATTTTCAATAAAAAACAAAATTTTGCGGACAGACCTATTGAAAGTTTAATCGAATTAATGCCAAGAAGAATGCAAGCTGTAGTTAAAGCTAAAGGTTATCACAGTAAATATTGATTTAGTCAATTATATTCCAAAAATCGTTTTGGTTTTTGCGTTCAATAAATAGGTACCTAATATGATTTTGTTCCAACTATTATGTCCACTTTTCCATTTTTAATAATCCAGAACCCAAGCACATCCCACATTTGGTGTATGTTTTGTTTTATTTTATCAAATTTGCTCTGGGGTATAACTTATTTGATAGAAAACTTAAAATATTTAGCTTACAATCAATATATTGCAAAATATAAAAATGTCCAACCATTATGGCCAATGTACATTCTCAAGTGACTTGGCAAACATAATGCACGAATGACATACAATGTTTTATCCTTGGTTTTATCCAACAAATGGAGAAAATCGTTGTTTTATGGACTTATAATTGAAAATGAATTTTAGTGTCAAAATGACTAGACAGTGACAAGTTTACTTTTTTGTCTCACCAAATAAATCGAACCAATCTCAAGGACCATAGATAAATTATTTCTTTCGCGCTTTTGATCCAATAACATCAAAGTCATAATCACACTTCAATGATTGTTAGTACCAGTACCAAATACCAAAGTTGGTGAAAATCCATATGTGTGTTATAGTCCTTGATAGATCGTTCAAAAAAAAAAAAGATGATTACCATCAAGCTGTAAGTTCGTGTGTGGCTTGACCGTGACGAGTCCGACAACTTCTCTTCGTGGAGAAACTTCGTCCGTGAAAAGTTTTTTTTCGGCTCATCGGAAAATATTTCGACTTCATGATTTTAGGTTATGGTCAAATAACTGTTACCTGTTATCCAAACAAATAGGAATCCGGAACGAGTTTAGAAATCATCTGATATTCGGATGAGAAATAGACTTCAACTGTTGAACTAACAATAGTTCGATTCCTCAAATTCGCTTCTATGCATGATGTATAGAAATATGGTGATGCAATCCCAAATTTCAAAATATATTCATTTTTAAAAACATTGATGTTCAGTAGAGAGCGAGGTAAAGAGTGAGGCAACTCTCAATATCAGCATGCGTGTTTTCATAATGAAATTATGGAAAAATTCTTTTGGCAGTACTTAGTTCTCATATTTCAAAGTCTTTTATTTATACTTCTTTCTGATAAATAAAACGGCAAATCCACAATTTATCAATCTACATTGATGTGTTTCAAAAATACATTCGACAAAATGGAATGTGGGGTAATTGAATAAAATTGCTATTTACGCCCCTTGAATTGTAGATTTCTGCCCAACATTTTTATAAGGTTCACCAAAATATCAATAGAGAGCGCGACTAGTCGCTTGACATCTTTATTAGCCGCCGCCCTCCATGCCTCCATGTATGCTCAGTACATAAAATTCTCGGTTTATATTTGTCGAGTAATATTGGCCTGTGGATTTAGTTCATTCAATGTTACCAGTTGCCACTTTTTTTCGCTTTTCTAGTTTGCTCAAAGATTTCCAAGATTATGAACTTTGTCAGTGGATATATGCCGGAAAAAAAATCATAATATGTCTATGTGGTGTTTGACAAAGACTGTCTAGAGTACAGGGTGTTCACAGATAAATGGACCCCCCCATTAACTTTTTAATTTGATGTTTGGGAGAAAAATGCTTCAAATAAAAGCTTAATGGTTCAAAATGAATTTTGTGGAAACAAGGTTTTCACATAAAGGGTGTTTCAGAACTTCTGGGCTTGGTCCAACTTAGTTATTTCAAATTACAACCCTATCTTTTTTGTTTGATGTTGCATTCTCCGGAAAATTCTACACATTTTTCATATATTATAGCATACCCTATACCCAAATTCAACCAATAAGAAGATATTAACGTCAGAAGTTTGCTATTTTTTCGAGCATGTTTTAAAATGTATGATACTATTTCGAAACCTTGGAAACGAAGTGGTTGTTAATAGATGTCAACTTGTCGAGAAAGATTTGAACATGTTATATTGCGAAGAGGAAAAGGTTGAAATATTCTCTCTATACATAGGTAGGTACAGGGTGATCCAGTTTTATCCTACGATGTTCCAAATTAGGATTCTACATTGGATTCTACTCAGTTATTAAAATGAACAATTTTAATTCTATGAAAAACGAGATTAAAACCGTCAAAATATTTAGTTTTTTTTTAGAAGCTTTCTTGAAAATGGATATAACTCCTATCGTTTGGCTGGATTTTGTCATGGTTCGAGGGGCTATTTCGTCGTTTTCCAGAATAAATTTCCATAGAATAAAGATTGCTCATTTTAATTAGTAGAATCTAAATTTTACATATTGTTGGATAAAATTGGGTCACCCTGTACGTTGTTCAAATCTTTTTTGAGAAGTTGACATCCATTAACAATTACCTCGTTTCCAAGGTTTCCAAATAATACCATAAATTTCAAAACATGCTCGAAAAAATAGCAAACTTCTGACGTTAATATATTCTGATTGGTTGAATTGGGGTATATCTATTAATCTTTTTTCACCTGAATTCATGTACTCAACCCCTCTTCAGACAACCTCCTAAACTTGATGACCATACATTGTTAATTCAAAATTTTAACCCAATCGAGAACCCAAGTACTTGTTATTACTTGAGTATTGTGAAAATAAAAAAAAAAAATCTATAATAGTTTAGTCATTTGGTACTTTTACCTGGAAAGTTTTCCGGGAGTTTTGAAAAGTGGTGATTTCATAGATTTCGATGTGCTCTTTCCGAATTTCAACTTTGCCCCCCCGTATCTTTGCCGATTGCTTCTCGATATTCGAAGAATGATACCTAGAAGCAGTATTTTGACAATATCTCTTCTCCTATTCATTTCACGATGAAAACATGCGAATACAAAATGAAACTATAGAAAATCTCCTACATTTTTTTCTCGTACAATGGATAGTCTTGACGTACGAGCTCCGCAAAGTTTAGTTCAACATGCGTTTTGACCAAAAAACATATTTCCACACCACCTTGAAAAAGAGTGAGCGACGCGTTTTTTTAAATCGTGGTATCCCCAGTGGACCTCACAATTCCAAAATGTATCGTATCCTCCTTCGTTTCGCTGTTCTTCATTGTCCAAGTGTTACGAGTTTATTGTCTTTAGTATACCAATCGAAAGTTCACAGACCGAAATATTATTTTCCACATAAACCGCTATGGGATTATAAGTTTTATCGCAATCCTCTTCGTTTTTGATTTCATCATACGTTTGCTCGAAAATATTCTCCCTTTCTTCCTCTTCATCGCTATCTTGCAATGGAAAAGAAAGAAACGGAGACTATTTTCGCGCAAACGTATGATGGAATCAAAAACAAAGAGGATTGCGATGACACTTATAATACCAAAGCGGATGAGATGGAAAATATTTCGGTCTATGAAGATTCGATCGTACTAAAGACAATGATCTTGTAGCACTTGGCCAATGAAGAACAGCGAAACGATGCGAATACGATACATTTTGGAGTTGTGAGTTCGTCTGGGAATTGGGAATATCACGATTAAAAACAGCTCGTCGCTCACTTTTTTTATGGTGGTGTGGAAATTTGTTTTTTGGCCAAAACGCATGTTGAACTAAACTTTGTGCGCGCACGTCAAAACTATTCAATCTACGAAAAAAAAGTTATTATACAGTGTGACCCATTTGTTTTGGGAACACCCTGATAAAAAGTTTATTTCTCAACCGATTTGGTTCGTTTTTTTTTTGGATTGTAGAGCTCGAAAAATTGTATATTCTTGGCAAACAGTGACCTTCGCCATTTTGACTTCAAGGCCTACTATGTTAGTTTTTAATAGCAAAATTTCAGGAAACCATATTAGCGATTTTTTTAGAAAAAAACTGTGTGCGCCACTGGATTCAGCATCCTTTAAAACGGGTCTATACAAATTTTCAACCGAAAATATCAAGTTGAAAAAAATTAAAAATTCGCACTTTAACAATCTTTGATTCTATCAAAAGAAATGATCAATGCATTGAAATTGAACTTTTTATCAGGGTGTTCCCAAAACAAATGGGTCACACTGTATAAACTGTAGGGAATTTTCTCTAGTTTCATTTTGTGAATAAATGTTTCCATCGTGAAATTGGTCGGAAAAAAAATAATGTCAAAAAACTGCTTCCAGGTACCATTCTTCGTATATCGCGGCGCGAGCGGCAAAGACACGAGGGGGCCATGTTGAAATCCGGAAAGAGCATATCAAAAATTATTATTTTCAAAGCTCCCGGAAAACTTTCCATGTAACCCCTTGTTTTCGCACCAAATGACTACTATAAACAGAATAAAGAGTTTTGGATGCATATTAAAATCAATCATACTCTCTTGCTTTTTATTTCTCATCTGTTTTAACCTGTTTATATTTTGGTTGAAAAGTTGCCTGATACAGTTCGTTGCATTTAAGATGAATACAACCCTGTATTTTCGCTATTTGTAGGAATCGTGGTTCAAAATTGTGTACAGTCATACAGACTAATGAGCCACACTTTTTCCGATATCTAACTGAAATTTGACTCTAAACTCCAAAGCCCAATGACAATAACCCATATTTCATGACTTCTTCAAGATTGATTCGTGTTCAGGTTCAGGTTCAAAATTTTACAGCCAGACTATCCTTTGTTTAATTATTGTGACTTTTTCAGGAAGTACATGATTTTTAAATTACACAGAACAAAGTTTTGTATTTAACCCTTCTCTCAAACGTGAAAAAAAGAGCACTACACATTCTATGAAAAAATCGCGAGGACACTTGTCATTTTTTCAAAACATAAAAAAGGGTTCTGCAACCCCCTGGCAACTTATAAGGGTAAAACCTGTACATCATTAGAAAATGCCAGGAAAAATGTATGTATGCTGGTAACCCGAATATGTCGCCAACCCATCCAAATTTAAACTTTGTCTCGAAAATAAATAGTTGTTTCTGAACTACTATATCTCTCACTACCTATATCTCGCCAACTAATAAAAAAAATCGCAATGCGCTCAATGGATCTTGAATGAACATAAAAAACGATTGTTTTTATGTTTTCAAAATATCATGTAGTTTTTATGATAGTTTCGAAATAGAATGTTCAACAATTTTATCGAAAATAATGTTGTTTTGGTCACAAATCCGTTGACATAACCAGAATTTCAGGATCACTAGTTCTATGACAAATCCGCTGGCACAGACAAAATCTCCCAATTATTGCTCTCACGCTTCTCACTAAGTAAATCTTCACAATCCTTGATAACGCTGATCCCACCTCTGAAACCAATTCTTACGATTTTACTGTGCATTCACCAAATGTACCCTTCGTATACTAATTACTTATAGGCTATAGATAGAGGTCCTCAATGATAATAAATAATAGTTGATATGATGTTACAATAATTATACAGGGTGTTTCATTAATATTGCGAAAAAATTCAGTATGAGTTTCCGTGCCTAAGAATAAGAAGGAAACTTCCTATTAACACGTATCCAGAAATGCTTCATTATAGAGCTACAGGGTGTTTTTGTTTTTTCTTAATAATAAAAGCAATTTTGATATTTTGATAAAAATTGATGTTTAGAGTTTTTTTGTCATGCGAAATTCGAATTTGATCTTAGTATGGCTCTAACTTGTAGAGGGCGCTACCTTCAATTATTTTTCCAATCATTAACAGCTACCTATAACTTTTTTGTACGAACCTCTATAACATTTTTAAGCAACAAAACAGATTTATTTGTATTTTCTACGCAGAAAAGGTATACTTGTTAAAAGTCGCTATAGGCAACCATTCTAGAGATATTCGGATTTGAAATAATAAATACATCTGATTTTTAAATAATGGCTTAGGTAAAGTTATGAAATATTTCGTATGATTGCTACATATTTTTATTGAAAAGATAAAATTCAACTAATGAGTGATGTAATTAACAATTTTTATTGAAATATAAAAAAATAAAAAACTGTTAAAAATGAAAAAAAATAAAAATCTTCAACACCCTGTAGCTTTGTAACGGAGCATTTCCAGACACATGTTTAAAGGAAGTCTTCTTCTCATTTTCAACAAGCGTGTGATTTTTTTCTCAAAAAAAATGCAAGACCTTGCTTGACCATAATCCCAAAATCACATGTATTTTTTATTTCAAATCCAAATATCTCGAGAATGGTTGCACTTAGCGACTTTCAACAAGTATACTTTTTCTGCGTAAAAATGATGAAGAAATCTGATTTTTTACTTAAAAATATAATACAGGCTCGTCCAAAAAAGTTACGGCTGTTAATAATATGAAAAATAAGTGTAGGTGGCGCCCTTTACAAGCTACAGCCATACTAACATCAAATTCGAATTTCGCATGACAGACCCCTAAACACAAATTTTCATCAAAAGATCGACATTAGTGCAGATACTATTAAGAAAAAACAAAAATAAAAACAAAACTTCAACATCCTGTAGCTCTGTTTTGAAGCATTTCCGAACACATGTTTATGGGAAGTTTTCTTCTTATTTTCTAGCGGAAAAACTCCTACTGAATTTGTTCGCAATATTAATGAAACACCCTGTTTAATATTTCATAATGTAATCGTAATCGTGTTATTTACTTTTTTGGAAATTTTAATCCAAATATCTGGTCAAACTTTCAGAAAAAGTACCGAAAAATAGGAGTTGCAATATTAATAATTATTGAATATGGAAAAACAAGGGATGGGGATCTTGTCAATGTTGAAAAAACGTAGATGTAAATAATGGGGTTGAGGGTGGTGAATACCACAGCACTCTGACATCATGTCCTTGATAAGAAGATAACTTTTTGAAAGTTTTATTTGATAGTGGCGATTACGATTCGTCATAAGATTCGTGAGAGATCAACCATAATTTTAATGAGTCAGAAAGTGAGTAAAGAACAATAATATCTATACTTTCTTCATTTTTTCAATTATCAATAAATTTTATTTTGGTAGTAGGTATTGTAATTCGTGGTGAAAGGGATGAAACTAAAACACAATTATTTCTTGCGCATGTTGTGTGTTTTAGCTTTAAGGGATAAACCCACGATTTACAATACTAAAGTCGATTGATTGGGATGCTATACAATGTCAGTAGGTATTGTTATATTGGATTTTGTTCTCAGGTTTCAAAATATTTAGTACATTATATGTAGTTTATTGGAAAATTGTAAGAATAATCCAGAAGAGAAAAATATGTTTTCATATTAGAAGTGTTCAAATTTTTTTTTACGGGTCTTAAATTCTTGTTTGCCATAGTATGAATGGACCTATTTATGATGTAATTAACAAATTGAAAAACAAAATAAAACATATACCATTTACGTGTGCAACATTATATGTTTTTTTTATTAATTGGAGAAACAAAATTCAAATATAATCAAAAGTTGTTGAATGGTCGATAAACTTATAGGTCGCTATTAGAAATCCAAGTGAGTTTCACAAAAATGCTTGAATTTGGACAAAGTTATGTGAAGCTGATTTCATTTTGATCAATTTATGAATATGATCAAGGTGAATATTGAAAAAACAATGATGAATGTATTTCGGTATGCCACAATTTTGATATTCAGGCATAACTTTTAATTCTAGACAACTTTTCTTTTTAACATTTTTTGGATTTTTTTTTGAATACAGGTAAGTACTTTACTCTTGTACAATTTTCATATTTTTTTCACCCACCGTTTATGATGTTTGACTTGCAACCGTTATAATGACACCTAATAATTTTATCACACATGCACCAACTTTAGATGATGTTTGAATTTTGGCTATTTAATTAATAAAAAAAAATCCCATATGCTGCACACTTGAATGGACACACTGTATATGTATATTTGGTAATAGACAAAAAAATTCTTCAGTTGCTAGATTAGTAAAAAGCCATATTGTGCGTCATCGTCAAGCCTTAGCAATTCAGATTAGGCCACAACGTATATTCGTCAAGCCTTAGAAATTAAGCCGAAAAGACAACGTAGCACAGCAATGCAGATCGAATCACCAGTTTTGCTCCAAAATTTTGAAGCATTCTTTGAAGTCTAAAAATGAAAGAATAAAAATGAAAAATCTTTGCCAAATCATTGTAGCTTGATTCATTCTAAACATATCAATTTTTGACTTGATATGATATCTAAAAAACCATACATTTATTCCAGTGCATTTATATCAACATATTCTTACGTATGACCGTTTCAAATAGAATTAATGATTTGCTCAAAACTAGAATAGAAAATCCAAACAAATTCATCACAGGATAACAAAACTAATCTGCATAGTTCCCGAATTGCATATCCCACTTTGTAATAAGCATATGAAACCTCCCATAAAATGGCGACAGACACCCCGAAAACCATATCTCTTATCCCCAAATGTAAAATAATACTCTCAATAATGGTGCCCCATCGCAGCCAATGTTCGTGTTTGTCTCCGGGGTCCCCCGTCGGGCTCCGATTTCACCGCAATCCGATACCCGTGGCGAACCCATGGCGACCTTAATGGCTTTTTACTTAACGTGAGAGGTCTAATTTTAACTGCTTAACGACCGAAATCTCTTCTATGGGTGGGATCAAAAAACCCAATTATATTGAGGAATTGAGACACAAAATGGTGAGTCTTCAATGTTCCGAGCAACTTAAACGAAAAAGGTTTAGTGGCGTCTGTGAAATTATCATAGAATAATCCAACCCCAATAAGGAAATAGCACATTGACCCTCCTATTTCGCACTTTCGTCTCATTCACTTTTATTATATCTTCCGACAAGATCTGACCACCTAAGACGAACATTTTAGGGGATTCTATTATCAGTGGATATTTACAAAAGAAATGATATGTTTGATTTTTTCTTCCTGTTGATTTGATTTTCTGTTTTCCTCATCAATGAGGAAAAAAATGGCAATTTGCGTCAACTACGTGAGGTTTGAAGTGTTAATAATTTCAGTTTCGCGAGATGTATATAGTAATACAATCATGAAACATGAACTACTTAATGACTACTTGAAGGTAAAATAGGAATCAATAATAGATCATTCAAGAAATTGGAAAACCACTTAAAAATTCTTGCTTCATATCAATATTCCTGGATCCGGACTAATTCAATAAAAATCTACAATAATATAAAAAAAAATAAATTTGACCGGTGAATCCGGTGATTGCATGAAAGAACGAGAAATATTGCAGTCAAGATGAATTTTTCATATTCCCAGAAAAAAACTCGTACATTTTTCATCAATGCTTTTTTTTTAAAGAAAAACGGGAAACTCAACAACTTCAAGCCGACTTACAAAATTTCGTAAAAACCCTAAATCACGGATCACTTTGGACCTCAAAGATCTACTATCAAGTTGAAAAATGATCGATAGCTAACAAGGTCAGTTAGGGGGCGAGTTCATGCCATAATTGATATTGTTCAAGGGGAATACCTTAAAATTTCACAGAGAATGTTTTGGTCACCCAGTAGAACTCTGGAGAGAAATTTCGGGCTATATTCACATATCATTCAAAATATACAATGAGGACGTAAATAGTCCCCCCCCCCCTCCAACTTTTGAACGCATTAATATTTTTGGCTCAAATTTGGAGGTGTTGTTCAGGGTAGGCTTTACTAAGTTTTGACCTCCTAAAAAAAATTTCAACTGTCAAACTGACAGCTGGGCACCATTTTGAAACAAATTATTAAATGAAAAAGGGGGTCATGTGATACCTTATTTGAAAGGTCCTTTCATTCTCTTTTCACCCCCAAAGTTTGAAGTCCTTAGCATTTTTTTTAAGGAAATGGCGCCATATCGAAAATAAATTATTTGGGTCAAAATACTATCTCTAATAATTCTTAAAAGAACTTTATTAACAATGAAAAAACTAACCTATAACATAAGTGATTGTTTCTACAACAGTATTTAATAAAAAATTTCAAAAAAACCTAATACTAAAGATAATATTGAGAACGAAATCATGCAAAATTAGTAAATTATTAATTCCTTATGAAAAATAATAAGGACTTCAAACTTTGGGGGTGAAAAGAGAATGGAAGGACATTTCAAATAAAGTATCACATGACCCCCTTTTCCATTTAATTTTTTGTTTCAAAATGGTGCCCAGCTGTCAGTTTGACAGATGAAAATTTGTTTTTGGGGTCAAAACTTAGTAAAGCCTACCCTGAAACACACTTCCAAATGTGAGCCAAAAATATTAATGCGTTCAAAAGTTGGAGGGGGGGGGGACTATTTACGTCCTCACTGTATAGGAAACTTGAATGGGAGCCAATGTAAATAAAGTTTTAGGCAACCAGTTAATCAAGTCGGATTTGTTTAGAGGACTACCCGTTGGATGGCGCTAGAGACGGAGGTTTTCCTTAACAACGGTTGTCATAAATAACCAATCCCTAACCCTAGACGTCATTGTCATTTCACGTGTAATTTGAATTTTGTGCCGAAAGTTTCCAATTTTCAGTACGTAGATCATCTTGAAATTTGTGTTTGAACCTTGGATTGGACTATAATGTGAGCTTATCGTGAGTTCTTTGAGAAATGTATCGTTCCCTGGATGTGTGGATATTTTCAACAAAACACATCCTTCCCAATAAAAGTTCTTCCACTGTTTTGGAAAAATGGGTTCAGCATGTTCAAAATCCGATTTTGAACAACAAAACTGAAGCACAACTGGGTATACAAGTCCTAAATTTTGTGATTTGCATTTCATAGACTCACAATTCGAAATTTAATTTAAATATTGATTCACATGGCTTATCAAAAGTTATAAACTGAAAAATGTTCATAGGTTGTATTTGTCTAGGACATAGTTTTTGTTTTTAGACATTATAAAATGAACGTTTTTGAAAAATAGTTATGCATTTTTTCAGGATAACTTATGATTCAAATATTTATCACATGGTATAAATCCTATTTTATCCAATAGATGGCTCCACCGTATGCAATGAAAACAGATTTCTTTACGTTTTTGAGAAAAAAAAGTCAAAAGTACGAGGACTACCCGTTGTAGGGCGCTGGCGAATTTCATTTCAAACTATAGTATGGGAGTTTCCTATATATTTTGAGTGATATGTGGCTATATTATACCATTTAAAAGTTTTAATATATGAATCAAATCAAAATCAGCCCGACATCTTTTCAAGGTCTGTAGATTCAGTATTTGCATGTCGCCTTGATGTACCCGCGACACAAATACAAGTTATGCTGATTTGTCGACTCAAATTTTACAAGTTTCGTGCATAACGTCATGCAAAAGAAAAACAGAATTGTTCCTCTGCCATTAACTAAGGCTATAGTTGTTCGTATTTGAAATTCGATATTTATCGTAATTTTTCTCTAGTTTTTGAGTTTTTCTTGGCTTCAACGTGACTTCACATTAACGCATCGTGGATGTACCATTTCTAACTAACCTCCTCACTCCAAATGATCAATTCTCCTGTGAAGTTCTTCCGCTTAAAGGGCAACTTGACCCGATAACATCTCCTACTCGATAACTGCGATTGATTTTGATGGTCATTTTTTTTATTCCAGAATCAACTGAACTTGTTTAATGAAAAAAACCGGAATAACGACCGAATTTCCAAGTTGGAGGAACAACTGAAAAATCTCACCGTCAGTAATAACTACAGGCAAGTATATAGAATACGCAACGCAACTTAAAAATGTATCTCTTTTTTTTTGTTCAAACGAAGAAATCTATCTTATATAGTGTGGTCGCATTTAGATCAGTGGGTCGCAATCAATGCTTGTAGATCTTCTCATTAGAGTATGTAGGTGGTAGGTGGCTAATATACTTGTCTATCAGCAGTGTTTGCGTTTCTGTATGTAGATTCATCACGCCATGTACACCCGATGTTCTCTATAGTATTTAAATGCTCCAGGGACTCAATTCTCCAATCAATTCGTACATCAATATCATCCGGTTGGCTGCACTATTCGTGTACGGAATAATTGGAGAATTGGGTACCAGCCATTAATATGAAAAATTTGTCATCGCTAAATTCAAAAATATCAAAATGTGAGTGATATAATAGTAATTCTGCCTCAAATCCTCTGAGATTTGAAATTACTGGAAGTGGCTCACTCTGTTTCTAAAATATTCTTGTCCCTGTAAATAAAGCGAAAAGCAAAAACCGGCAATTCCCAGGATGTCCCTTAGCAGATGTTTGCACAAGCAATGGTTGTCGTCATAGGAAAGTATATGAGGCGCGATAAGACATGTTCTGGAGCGCTATCGCGAAGGACCGACGGCCGCAGGACGTGGCCCCAAATGATATTAAAAGGATTCGCGCTGGGGAGAAGAACGTTGCGATTTTTCTAATAAGGGGATATGTGGCTCGTGTGTGATGATTTTTTAATAGCTGAGATGTGTGTCCTTGGAGATAATTGTTTTATGGTTGGTGTATGGGTGATTTGATAACGGCGGATGTTTGATGTATCTGTAATTTCACACAAATGAGTTTCAAGATGGAGAATAACACCATTTATTACAAGTACAAAATTTGTAAACCAACCTTCTCAGTGGTTATTACAGAAATAGACAAACACTGATACAGCGACTCAAGCACAATCTGAATAATCCTAAATGGTTACTATAATATTGTATAATATGCTTTGAGTTTTGTGATAAAGCTTACTTACTAATCGAGAGTTACATTTTTTTCAATTATTTCATCAGAATACACTGACTTTTAGCAAAATCTTCATCTGAATGATTAATACCTACCGAGGATTGCAGATTGGCATTATAAATGTTGATATATCTATTTATTTATTTATTGTCTTACAACACACTACGGAACAATTATTGTTCTAAATGGTGCTATATAAACGGCTAAAAGTATAAAATAACAAAAACAAAAGTAGACGAATAAGTATAGAGGACATCCATAAATACAAATGGGATACAAATTAAACAAAGTGACGTGACAAAAAAAAATAAGACAAGATAATAAAATAAGGAACACATGCGGTGTGATTTCAGTCTATTCATGTGGAGTTTGATTTGTGTTCTGAATATTTGGAATATACAATCCCCGACAATAAATTCCGGAGAAGAATAGTTTGAGCCAAATTGATATCCCAATAACTTTTTTATGTGTTGACTGATTTTTGTGAAATTTGTTTCAAAGTGTAGCCCTATGTCTTGGGATATCACCCTTGATTTTGGTTTTTGAAAAATACTTATGACTTGGCCATCATACAGGGAGAAACAGAAGCTACTTTTTTGCCCTTAAGTCTTCAACACCCTGTGAAAAAATTGAGCGACAAAATTTAGCTCCATTGTATCCTGTTTTGAAGTGGATATGTCAAATATCTGCTTTTTTAGAGAAGATACAGATGTTCAAACAAAATGCTGCAGTTTATCGATATTTTATCAACAATGAATGAAAACATTTTTATAGACTTGCATGAACAAATGTTCTGAAATTATTAGCGCGTATTGTCACCTCGTATCCCTACGACTTCTGTCATGCGAATCTTGCTTTTGATGGCTCTTGAGAAATATTTGCAATTTTTCAAGAAAGGCTTCTCGCAATTCAGGCAAGGATTCCAGATCTCTATTGCGAACATGTCTACCTAGCAATCCTAGCATAACTATCCCATGTGTTTGATTTCCCATTTTCAATTAATACAAGATCTGTACGGCCATGTAGTGATACCCCTGTCCACACCATGATACTACCGTCTCCAAAGAGTGTTCGAGTTGAACAATTTGCTCAATATGGAACATTGGGTAAATTAGACCATTCCGGAATTTTAGATTAATTGTTGATGCAAGTCTATGAGAATGTTTTCATTCATTGTTGATAAAATCTCGAAAAATTGCAGCTTTTTCTTTGAACATCTGTATCTTCTTTGAAAAACCAGATATCGACATGACAAAAAATCATTTTGTTGAGAAAAGATCGCACTTCCACAACAGAATATAATGGAGCTAAATTTTGCCGCTAAATTTTTTCACAGGGTGTTGAAAACTTGAGGGAAAAAAAGTAGCTTCTGTTCCTTCCTGGATAATGACCGAGCCATCAATATTTTTCCAAAACCAAAATCAATGATATCATCTCGAGACATAGGGCATGTTGAAAATTTTGCCAAAATCGGAAAAAAATTGAAAATGTTAGAGGGATATCAAATTGACTCGAATTATTTATGTCCGCAATTTATTGTCTGGGAGTGTATCATAGTTGCAGTAACGTAGGTTGTTATTTTTGATCATCTTATCCACCTGAACAATGAAAGAGAAAATAAAGGATAATTTTTTTTATCTGATTTGGACAAAATATGGGTGATTCTAAACAATTTTTTTAAAGAAAATGTTTCGATATCTTAAACCATTTTGTTAAACCAAAATGAACTACTTAAAAAAAAATCCTAAACCGATGATCTCGACATGTGTGAAGATGTTTTTTTTGGCTAGAATTTCTCATAATTTACCCAACTTTATGGCGGACAGTGTATATTCGGGGAACTGGAAAGAGTCCTGCACATGTTTTTCATCATTCATAAAGACATGCTCTAATAGTTTTGTTAAACATTTTGTTACTTCATACAACGGGGACCGTACAGAAGAAACAATAGGTCCTAGAGGTACAGGCTTTTTCCTTATAATTTGCCTCCCCTTTTGAAACTCTATTTGAAGAGACACAAAAAAAATCAGATGAAAGTATATTTTTTTTCTCATGGAGATTTTGAAACTTATCGAAACAACAAATGACTATCGGAAATCAGGGAAATTCGGAAAAGATGCATTTTTGTAATAAAATGCCCCATATAGTAATATCTATTACAGATCTGAGGTCTCCTCATTTTCCGCTTTTCAGAAATATATAGTTTGCCTATGATGTTTGGACTAGAGGTTTTCGAGTTATTTCACTATAAATAACTTGGTGAATAGTACTTACATAAGTTTGACACATCATTATTTTCAGGAATCGGAGAGCAAATAGTACATTTTGTATCAAGGGCGGAAAGTAGATGATTTTGACGAGGGTATAAGTAGCAGCACGAGCGAAGCGAGGGCAGATATTAGTCGAGTCAAAATCATCTTTCGTCCGTGGTGCACAGTGCTTTTTGTACAACCAGTTTGTAATAATTTCAAAAAGAATTAATAATGAAAAACAAAAATAAATAATCGATTCACTGCACTACACTGCTGACAAGTCAGACAACTGACAACTGTCAATCATGGTTACAATAGATGTGTTCCCGTACTCTTTTGCGGTGCGGATTCATTGACACCCAGATTGTCACGTGTTTAGTTCCTTTCAGTATGCTAGACTGTCACGTGGTTATTAGATTCAGAGGCGTTGGGATTCAAGGAACCGTTGCTAAGCGACCTACTTTTGCGCCCGCGGGAGCGAATGTACTTTTAGGCCCGGCTGCCAAAATCAGCGACTTTCCGCCTGCTTTGCATGCATTGAAAGGTGGACTTTACGTGTAGGTTGTACAAAAAATAAATTAATAAAGTGGGGTTCGCATTTAAAAAAAAAAGTTGTTGGTTACGAAAATTCGAAGCATCATATATCAATTTGGACCACACTATTTTGATATGGAGAAAAAGAAGCCATGGACTAGATCGTTCACAATAATTATTATCTCAAAACAGGATTTCGAAAGTCGGTTATTGGCGTATATCTCCGGAAGTATTCGGAAGTGTGCAACCTTTGAAGTGGTCTATTATATTCAAATTGCGTCACTTTGCCTCAAATTAACCAATGAATTTGTCACTCTCTGTTATATCTTCAAAGATCTAGGGATTTTCTGGATGCACCACTGGGTATTGAAGGGTCTATATAAATGTGATTTTGGAGTTGTCAACAAAATCATTTCATTGCAGATCTGACGACTCAGTCCTTCCCTCCAGTCTCTCATTCCACCAGTTCACTGACCAAAAGAGTAAATTAGACCGACTTCAAGATCTTGAAAACGAAGCAATGGAACTAAGAAAAGAACTGCAAGGCATCAAACCTAAAAGAGAATTTGATTCGTGAGTATTGCGTTCTGTCTACTTACTTTCTTTAAAAATGTTTGCTCATGCATTTTGAATGTTTTATATTCAAATCGTTACCTTCACAAAGGGGCCTCAAGATATGCCAAAATGAAGTTATCGATTCTACTGACGGTCCGAAGTCCATATTGGATATTGCACCAATTGGTGCTGGATCTTCAACCCCTGCAAGAATGATTCTGACTGGTCCGGTCACCAGTCTTTGATAGCATCAAACTTTGTTTCCTAATTATTCATCGCATTCCATATGTTGTGAAATGTCGTTTGTATCCTGAACAATAACATATTTTACGTATGATCCAGGAATTATTGCTGTGAATATAGGTACTTCTTTGTAACACTGAGAAACAGTTTGTATTGAATCAAAATTAATTGTGCCTTATCTCATCAAGGTGTTTATAATAAAACTATCTCAGATTGTCCAATTGGGATTTTATATCAGAGCAGATCATTTTGTTGATGCATATTTACATAATCTATTTTCACTTTTATGGATTAAAAAGGTAAGATATATCTCCAATATCTTGATAATTATTAGATAGTAGGTTCTTTGTTAACTTTATTGTTTAGTTTCTTTTATTTGACTGATTGTGTTAATACCTAAGTATTTTATTAATGTCGTTAGAGTCCACTGGATTCAAGCTACCGGATATTATCTATCATACCATCAAAATGTACTGATCCTCCGCAGCCTGGAGTCATATTCCATAAAACACACAAGATAATATGATCATTAATTTACTGAACGAAATCAGAGCTCACTCGCGTATGACGTCGACGCGAGCCGTAAATGTATGGTAAAGCTAACTATTAAAACGTCAAAAACTTAACCTAGTAACTCATTAACCTTGATAAAAAGGTTGGGCACGCGCTCAGCGGAAGATGCGCGTGATCATATCTTGTTTGTTATATTGTGTATCATGGAGAAGCCCTGTGCATATGTACAGGGTCATCCCGTATATTTTTGCTATCCATCTAGAGAGTTTATTTGAAAATTTATTAAAATGATGTTAATACAAAAGTTTCAATTTTTTTCATGAACTTTTGAGTCATGTCAAACAATGTTGGTAACTGTCAGGGGCGTGCAATGCTGGTTAGGGTAAGGCAAGCAAAAATATAATGAAAAGACGAAAATCATCTTGATCATCCACGTGTTAAGAAATGTCGAGATCATTGTCATTGTTGAATGTCATTCATTAATTGAGGTCATGTTGTGTCTGAACCTAGGATATTCAAAACAGAGGGTTTTTAGATAACAAACTCCAATTCATACTTTCTTCAAGAACTCATCTAACACAATATCATGAAAATTGCTATTTTTTTTAAGTCTTGCAAAAGAATCCACAATTTTAAAGGATATATAAAGTCTGTATAAATATTGCATTAAAAATTGCTAAAAATAATTAAACTCAAAGTCCTTCAAAGCACAGTCGTACATTCTGCCTGCTGAGAGTGTCTCTCCGTCCAAATTCGCTTCATTCTCGCAAATGTCATCAAAAAATTGTGAATGCACCGTCTTGAGCCGGCCGCGTCGATCGATATTTGCATGCCAAAAAAGCATTGCTTTTCAGCTCCATATGAGACTGTATTAACCAGAGAAATGGGAGGGGAGTAGAACGCTTTTCGACCACTGCGCATCCAATTTTTGTGAAACGGCAAGGGCGCAGACATCTGGTGAGTATATCTGTCAAGAGTGTCTATTCTACGTCATTTAAATGTCATTAATGTCGATTGTCGAGGATCAAAGCTTTGATCCCTTGCCCCGTGGTTGTTGTTGTCATGTCATGTGTCATAACATATCGAGTTTTGTTCTTGTTGATGGATGCATTCTGTGATATAAATTTTACAAGATTTCAATTGATCTTTGTCAAATGAACTGAATTTCATCACCATAAGTCATTTCTTTAAATTCTATCATCCAAGTAACCATATACCCAACATCATTATACCTATGATGGTATCAACACTGCAAACTAACACGCGAATCAACACTTGTAATCCGCTCTGCCCCTGAATGTGCCCATGATTTTGACAGCTATACTTCAAAATGACGGGTTCGTAAATCTCACCTTCCGCGCATCTGTCAAACGAGTTCTACCCCCTCACATTTCTCTGCTTGGCTTTCTTTTTATATGGAATGCTTTCTCACATCAAAACGGCGCGGTAAAAAATTAAATAAAATAACGAAAAGATGAGGTGCATATTTCGTCAAGTCATTTGATCATTATTGTTGGAATCTTTATCATTATGAGTTTTGGAAAGACTGAAATAATACACAGTAGATAGAAAAAATGTGCCTCGATAATTCGATAATTTTTTTAGGGTAAGCATTGCTTTTTTGCTTCTATTGGTTGGACGCCACTGGTAACTGTCTATATAGTACATATTACATTTTTGGATTCTACGTAAAATTCTAAACAGATTTGATGTATCATGACCTATACCTAGGTATAAGCGTTTTTGAAATACACTGCCGAGCATAAAATCCGGGTCAACCCATAATTTGCAATTATTTTTGGAATTTGAAGTTTTCGCGGATTTGATTGGGGTATAGCATAGTTCGCTAACATACAGCTATGCTTTTATCGCCGTTGCTTGGATAAAACTTGCGATGTTTGTTTTTTTTTCAAGTTTATTGAAAAATAATGCGAACAAGAAATTTTAATTTGCTAATTGAAAAAAATCTATCAAGGATTCAGTAGCGAGGAGCGTTGCACGCTGGAGAGACTCACACCAAAGGTTCTCGCAGTTTCGCGTTGACTGCGGCCATCTTCTAGGGCTGCCACAATTTGTGCGGCAACAACAAGATTTATGGTCATTTCACGTAGCAATAACATCAATTCTAACGCAAATAATTCGCAATTGAGAGATAAAACCACGCATGGAATGCCTCAATATGCTGATAATGGTTTCCAGGAATTTCGGTGATGGACCCTTTTTTATCAAATTTTGAACAAAATAACAAAAACTCTTTTTTTATTCAAGCAACTGCTATCAAAGCATCGCTGTATGTTAGCAAACTAGATGCGACACCTCTATCAAATCCGCGAAAGCTTAACATTTCAAAAATAATTGCACATTTTGGGGTGAACTGGATTTTATGCTCGGCAGTGTATTTGAGTTTTTATGTCAAAAATGGCGTCTGCAGGTTCCTATTAAAATGTAAATTTTTCGTGAAAGAATGCCTTTATTGTTTGATTTGTATTGGATTTCTTGTTGAAAGGGACCTACTTTCGAAGGTTTTTCACAATGTTTTGATAACCATTATTACAGGGTGTCCCAAAATAAGATCAAAAATTGGATTAACCCTGTACAGGGTGATTCATTTTCAGCGACAGAGTGCCAGTTCTCGTAAACTATTCATCGTAGAGGCTGGTGGCAAAAAAAATTATTACTAAAACGGGCAAGAGAAAAACCTGGAAAATATTTTCAAGTTTCTGAAATGGTCGCTAGGGGGCGTAACAATCAACACCATGTAGAACATTAGGATTTCTTTAGAATTTTGCCCAATGAAAATATATCGATGATATCATTTTCATATTTACTGACTATTTACCTACTTTTTTTGTCTAAAACGTTTTTTATATCTATCCAGGTTTTTCTATTGCCCGTTTTAGTAATAATTTTTTTTTGCCGCAATCCTCTACGATGAATAGTTTACGAGAACTGGCACCCTGTCGCTGAAAATGAATCACCCTGTACATGTTATAAAATATCTCATTGGAAGTAATAATTCCATCCTAGAACACTTGTGTGAAAGTTAACACATAGTGGCAGACGACAATGTCCTGTGAAAATCAGCTTTTCGTCTTTTCTTCTAATGGATCTTATTAATCATGATCTCATCTACTTTTTTTCCTTAAAAACAAAATAAATCCCGATGATGCTCAAATCCACTGCAAGTGGTTACTTAGAATATTCTGCCTGAATTCAGTGGAAAATAACTCGGGATTTTACTTCCTAGATTATTTTTAGGAACTGGCAAAATTCACTGTTCTATAAGCAATAAGTTCAGATCTAGTAGATAAATTAAAAAACGGTTCATATCCAATATGTTTTGAATGTAACAAGCATAATATAGTTCTATTAGTACAATAGAAATACTGGCCTTATATCTGCAACATTTTATACTGAATAAAGTATTTTTTCAGTGAGATGAGCTGTCTTTTTGTAAAGTAACTCTTTTTAACGTCTTATCAACATGAGATGAAATTGATCTACCCATAGGACTACCGTAAAGTTAAGTCACTTTGTCAGCCTGGGTAACTTTGCTTAGAAAATAAAAACAATTTTCTGGAAATGTGGAGAGGCTGCTCTAATGCAGTTGGCGGTAAAATACTATGGGATCAACCAACAGGTATTTGGCAGTACCAGTCTGAAACTTGGTGAAGCGGTGTGTCATATGAAAATCATGTAAGTAAAAGTTTTATTTCACCATAAAAAATCATGTTGCTATGCTAAGGGTTGTCTGATATAAATTGATTGAACCTGAATTCTGCTTTTAACATCAACTATTATACTTGTTCATATGTTAGCTCTATTGAATTTATGGTGACATTTTTTTAGATGCTTGATTTCATATTTCATATAGTTTTTTTACAAAAAAGGAAATTTTATGGTAGAATACCTAGGTATCAAAAATTATCAAAATCAATTCACACATTGTAGGAAAAACCAAAATTTGTTTGAATCTTTGATGCCCTACTTAAGGAAGCAATTTTCTTCTGCCATCAAACGTTGTACACGAATTTTTTGGACACCCCGTATTTTCATGCTTCAGTGAATGGTTCTTTCATAATTTCTGTTGAATTCCATATCTTTTGCATTTTGCAACCTGTTGTAAGGTGTAGCATAATTCAAATCATATACTTCAAGAAATTTGAAATCGTGCTTGAGACATTCAGCTTAATTATGTGAAGTATGTACTCTTATTCAAATGACCTTCATTTTCGTTTTTGAGAATAAATTTTGAATAGTTATCATGGAAGCATCTATTTACTGTTTAGAATAATTTGTTAGCTGGGAAGGTTATATGATATAGTAGAATATTGACGTTTTGACATTCTCAGCTAACACAAGTGTGTTGAGAAATGCAGAACGTGCTCATATATTTTGTTTTGTTAGTTAAATCAATGACACGAACTACTATTCAAATGAATATTTATAATTTTTGTTTTAATCAAAGTTGAACAAAATTTTAATCCCCAATATATGAGCACTCAATAGACTCAATACACAATAGTGACAGCTAAGAATGACAAAACGTCAATTGGGCGCCATTTTGAGAAAAAATACTGGCCCAAAATTGAAAAATTGGAACGAGACAGCGTTCTCAAACTGTCAGGGTGTAATAAGAATGAAAATACTTTTGAAATGAGGTATCACCTACAGTGGCTCGATGAACTACAGTGACGCCAATGAGGCCATGTTAAGGCGAACGATGGGGCACGTTCAGGAACATCGCAATTTTTGAAAAATATTAATAAGAAAATAATATGATGAATAAGTACGTACCTTATGAACAAATAATCAAATCACAAAGGAACCTTTGTAGAGAATATTTTTGATCAGAAAATAATCAATTTTCACAAATCGCAACTTAATAACATTTCAAAATCTCAATGGTTGTCAAATGGTTGTCAATGGCAACACAACAATCAACATTGGTCGCGTTCATGATACGGAACAGTTACCGCTACGCTCCGGGGGCGCTTTTCGGCATCTGACAGTTGACTGTTGAGCCTTATGAAACTTCCGCTTCATTCATAAGAAGGAGCGGTAACAGTTCCACAACTGTTCCGTCTTATGAATGCGAGCAGTGTTTTGCCAGAATATGTCGGAAGACCAATAGAAACGACGACATGCATTGGCTTCACTGTAGTTTATCGAGTCACTGTAGTATCACCCGACCCCCATATACGTATTGTTAAAATAAGTATATGCCAGTTTGAAAAAAAGAAGGTTAGGTGAATAACTTTTTTGAATCCCCGTATCCGTATATCATTTGTTTTGATATGAAAATAAAAACTTGGCAGATAGGACTACAAAATAATATTGAAAAATCAGAAAGACAAAATTAGAATCCATTGACCGTAGAACGAAACTGTTTAGCCATCAAAAATTTATGATGATATTCCTCTATAGAACCAAATAAAAATAAGTATCCATTTTCGTTTTTTGAACCCTTGTTAAACGGCATTTTATTGAGTACCAAAAAGCTCAACTTTGCCTTAATTTAAGCTCTTCATGTGAGTCGATCCTCCTTCTCTACCGTTTCCAAGATACCTACGGTGAACATCGAAATTATTGAAACACCCATTTTGAAACAAAATTCAGTCAATATTCATTCAAATTTCATGACAGATGGCTATTTTCATCTTAACTAGATCGATGGATGGTAAGTTAACTTTTGATGTTCACCATTTTGAATCTTGACAAGATTGTTGGTTTTTGATGAATATAAAAAGTAACGGTTATCTTATTATAAAATAATATTATGTTTAGGTATGAATGACCTAGCATCACTCACAAATCACGATAAACCTTATTGTATCGTTGCATTAATATGACACTGTTTAATTGCCCAAATTCAATTAAATATATTATTTCATTTCCCAAGTTTCCTTGCCACCATGACATCCGTTAAAAAATTATGAATTAAAATTAGTTTCAATGCGCCCATTCCAGTCATTCCGCTCAATTCAAAGCAAATCTAAAATTTTGAAGCACAGAACATAATTCAAATATCACTACCACCGATGCCACGTTCTTATTCAAAAATAAAACATCCATCTGTTGCTAAAGAGTGTTCAATAAAAAATACGATCAAGTCACCTATGGGTTGCAATTGTTTCAAAAAACGTATGTCTTGGCTAACATCGCAATTATGACATGACATCCACTTTCTAACCGTCACAGATGCCATGATGCCAAACCATACAAACTAGCCACGACCTACGTTCATGACAGAAAAAGAAATCCAGAGGTGACTTGATCGTATTTTTTATTGAACACTCGTTACTTGTGAATACCACGGTCTCTCCAAAGCCATCTTCTGATAGCCTCGCTAATTTCGTATACATCGATTATTTTTCGGGTGACTGTAGTTCCCGTCCTCAATTCTAGGTGGAGACACTCAACTGGAGATTTTAAGGGACGGAGAAATTTAAGCAAGGGAACTATCTTAATATAGTCTTATTATAAAATGGTATTATTATCCTGAATACTCGAACCATTCACACTCCATCTTTCTGGCTAATTGGATTCATTTGTCGCTGCCCAATTTTTCGAAGAAATTATAACAGCAAAGGTACAGGGTCATTCCGTATATATTGACCCATATGCTTGCGGCGTTATCTATGGAGTTAGGAAAATTTTGTAAATAATATGAAAGTTCTAGATATTCATCTAAACTTCTCAACAATCTTATAAAAAAAAACAAAAGGAATGTCAATATGTTTCCACCAGTAGCATTTTTTGAATGGAACCCCCTGTACATATATTATCATATATTATAAAAAAGCTTATTTTCCTGATTTGAAAAATATATAGTTTGATACCTTTCTGATGAGTCCTTCAGGAGATATCCAAGTTTTTGTTTTTTTTTTGATAAAATTTTTGAAAAGTTCAGATGAATATCTAAAACTTTCATATTTACAAAATTTTCATTTCTCCAGAGATAACGCCGCTGGCATATGGGTCAATATACGGAATGACCCTGTACATTTTTAATTTGGATGACTACATAATTTCTAACCGAAACTGTTTACTATTTGAAGTCGAATTATGCAATGAAATGATTAAATTAAGTTTCAGTAAGGCACGTGACCCACCGCCCACTTCCGTCAGGATGCGCCCCACTTTACACACACACTACACACTTTTCGAAATTATCCATAATTCAGTCCTTGAATTCACCTATAATCTACTCGTCATGTCGTGTTTGTTAAACGATTATTGCTCTCTGCTTTGTTCCCGTGGTAAAATATTCTGTTTACTAAAATGCCCTATGCTATATTATGAATTATATTAAAGCAGTATTAAGATTCGGCGAAGACAAAATCGTGATTGAATTGTCTCCAGAGTTTATCATCATAATTCTTACAACCTATTAAGTTTATACCGAGGTTTATACAGATTCAGGTAAATAGTTCGTGAACCATCGTGGCATTTCACATCTATAAAGGAATTAGTAACGTTATGACATCAAGGCAATCATAAAAAAGTGTTAATGCAGTCGCCCATTATACGGTCTTGGCTGTAGACTTCCAGAGGCGGAGATATAAACTTGAACTTGGTAACTTGAATTTGCAAAGTTTTTCTATAATCTCATCCTCATCTATAACAGTCTTTTCTGTATCACTGTCTATACTTGACAAAATTTTGAAAGTTTGTTTTGAAAAACTCGTTTCCACAAAATTAAAGATAAAATATTGTCGCTGCGCTCATGTCATCTTTCCGTTAACACTTCTTCGCCGTGGGTGGTCCCAGGGTGAGTAAATATTGAACATTTTAATTTCACCTGGTACTTGACGAACCCCAAAAACAATAATGTTCAACTAGGTGGGTACGCGGCTTCGTCTTTGAATGCGAGCACGGATTCTGTTCAAGTGGTAAAGTTGCTCAGGTAATTTTTTTCCAATATTTGACAATTTCGGCTCGACTTAAAGAAGTTGTTGAGTGTCATTATGAATCTGATGGAGAATTTAAGTCGTACCAAGTTAATGCCGCTGAGAAATGTCAAGTGGGTAGGTGGAAAAAAGTCATATATACTTCCTTTTACGTTCCAGTCTCGGGGTGAATCCTTGAATCCGTCCCATATCTATCGATTAGGCAAACATGGTCGTCGGCCTCATAACTTACATAGTAATATCGGGAAAAACCATCCGGATAATAGAGAAAAACTTTGGCCATTTTTTCTCAAAAACAACGACTCAGAACAACCTGACAGAAAATGTCATTTCTACAGAGGGCGATAATATGGGTGTTCACATCTTAGCAATGTTTTTTGCTGAAGTATTATTGATCATATTATAATGGATAATCATCTATTTTTCTAACCGCTCTACTTTTATTTAGCTTCTGGATAAATGGTGAGAAAGTGGCAGTTGAGACAACACCTAGTTCTATATATCATGCCTGTTTCTCCTCCGCTACAATAATGATAACTTTAGGGTTCTATCTGTTTGAAGATTATTAACAAAACCCAATAATAAATTTCTATTTTGTAAGGGTGTAAGTAAATGATCATTCGATTGTTAATTTTATTGTTGGTACCTACCTTTAATCTCTGCCTTGAAGTTATTGATAAATAGTTTATACATTGGTTGAGAATAATAAAATTAGTTTCAAAGTATTATAGGGGGTATTATATATATATTTTTTGTGTTTACATGAACATTTAGGATTTCGTTTTCGAATTAACGTAGGCATAGTTGATTGGGCCATATCATTATAATATTTAAAAGTTGACATTTCTTTTGGAATCATTATTTTAAAGTTTATCTATGTTTTTCATTAATTTTAGTTTGTATACATTGCGATTTTAGGTAATTTTTTTTGTGGGGTCTCCTTAGTGTAATTAATGGCTCATATTATTTGAAGATAAAACTGCCTTCCTAGCTTTCAATAATGATAATTATTGTCTTGTCCTATACAGTGTGACCCATTTGTTAGAGGGTCACCCTGAAAAAAAGTGAATTAATTGACCGATTTGGTTAGAGTTTTTTTTTGATTGTAGAGGTTGTCAAACTCATTTTTTTCATCAAAAATGACCTCGGCCTGTACCAATTTTCACTAGAAAGTATCAAATAGTATCTATTTTGTAGATAAAAATAGATAATTTATTTGCATTCAAAGTTGGCCATGAAAAAACTATTAAATTCTGGTAATTTCCAATTCTTTTGCGAATATTGGAAATTATATTCGATATTTATTATAAAGTGTATTAATCAAAAAAAAAATGAAAAATTATTTTTTTTTTTTTCGGTGAAATTCGGTATAGGCCTGTTTTGAAGGATGCCGAATCCAGTGGCGTACATAGATTTTTTCTAAAAAAATCGTCAATGTGGATAGTCAAAATTTTCGACTTGAAAACTGGCAAAGAAGGCCTTGGATTTTGTAGGTGGGAGGTCATTTCTGGTGAGAAGAAACAGTTTGTCAAGCTCTACAATTAGGAAAAACTCGAGCCAAATCGGTCAATTAATGAACGTTTTTTCGGGTTGACCCGAAAACAAATGGGTCACACTGTATGTATGGAGATGTGGAAACGGATGGACCGAGCATAAGAGATATTTTGCCTGTTGATTTCGAATTCTCCATCTTACCTATTCTACAGGATATGCTCGCTCAACTGGTCAAAACTTCTAGCGTATATTAAGGAGGCAAAAAGAAGTATGTTATTCAAGATGTGACGCCTATGATGACCTGCATTGCGTCGTTTCCAAAATACAGTGTATTGAAGTTTGAAGTAAAAAAAAAATACTTTTTTCGATTTTTCCCACTGTTTTGAAAACGCTTTCACCAATTTTGATGATATTCTCAGTACAGTGAAGTGTATATGATAGGACGGTATTGACTACAGTTGAGCCATTGGAACGGATTCAACTTGACCAGGGTCGGACTTGGAGGACATAATGTGTAAGTCGTGCTAAACAAAAAAGTACGCAGCAGTTTTTTCAAATTTCTCATCCCTAACAGATAATTCAAAAAGGCAACGATGAAAAGTTTATGAGAGAGGCGACTCATATACTAAGTATAAATATACAGGGTGGACCAGAAGTAATGGGACATACGGTAACAGTAGATTACTCACACAAAAATATTGCGATCGACCTCAACTTGTCAAATCCGAAAGTTGATATTAAAATTGAAAAAATGATTTTTCTGTCGACACGACATTGAAACTGGATTTCACTGACGCCAAAGAGACTAGGGAAAGTGGGACTTTCTAAGGCTAGGTCGGAAAAGTAGTAAAAAATGGCTAGGCGGTAAATTTTTTTTCAACTATTTCTAATGGAGGGCGTTACAAGATTATTTTCTGAATGCATGTGATTGAAGCATAATAGGTATATTAATATTCAATGGGATGTAATACCATCTTATTAAGATATTTCTTATGGATTCTGAGTAAATTAGATCCTATACATTCAGGATACAAAGTAAAGTTCACACTTTAACGTCGCTGTTTGTTTTACAGTGACTATTATACAAGATACAGGACAAATGCAACATGGCGGCTGAAACCGGAAAATTGAGTATTTCTGGCCCTGGTGGATCAGTGGTTCGATCTTAGCCTGGCGTGCGGAAAGACCTGGGTTCAAATCCCAGCTCGGGCATGCTTTTTTTTATAGTCCTGTACTTTTTTTACTGTTTTTCTGTGTCAGCAGGAAAATCAAATTTTATATTTATTTCACAAAAAGAAAGATTTTTTTTTTAAAACGCTTGTCAAAATTACCGTAACAGCGGCATTTTCGATGCCCCCTATGTTGATTTTCAAAATTTTTCATTAGAAACAACATTGCATAGATTACTTCAAGGGCAAATATCTTGAAAATGGTCACTTCTATCGACTCCGACAAAGTGTACAGGGTGTTCACAGATAAATGGACCCCCCCATTAACTTTTTAATTTGATGTTTGGGACAAAAATGTTTCGAATGAAAGTTTAATGGTTCGAAATGAATTTTGTGAAAACAAGGTCTTCCCATATACAGGGTGTTTCAGAACTTCTGGGCGTGGTCCAACTTTCTTATTTCAAATTTCAACCCTATTTTTTTGTTTGATTTTTGCAGTCTCCGGAAAATTCCAAACATTTTTGATATAGCATACCCTATACCCAAATTCAACCAATAAGAAGATATTAACGTCAGAAGTTTGCAATTTTTTCGAGCATGTTTTGAAACTTATGATATTATTTGGAAATTTTGGAAACGAGGTATTTGTTGATGGATGTCATCTTTTCAAAAAAGATTTGAACATACAGGGTGACCCAATTTTATCTGAAAATATTTAAAATTTAGATTCTACTAATTAAAATGAAAAATCTTTATTCTATGGACATCTACCCTGAAAGACGACGAAATAGCCCCTCGATCCATGACAAGATCCAGTCAAACAATAGGAGTTATATTCATTTTTGAAAAAGCTTCTAAAAAGAAACTAAATATTTTAAAGGTTTTCATAGATTAAAAATTGTTTATTTTAATTACTCAGTAGAATCCGGCGTAGAATCTTAATTTGAAATATTGTAGTATAAAACTGGATCACCCTGTATGCATAAAGAGAATATTTCAACTTTTTTCTCTTCGCAATATAACATGTTCAAATCTTTCTTGACAAGTTGGCATCTATTAACAACCACTTCGTTTCCAAGGTTTCGAAATAATACCATACATTTTAAAACATGCTCGAAAAAATAGCAGACTTCTGACGTTAATATCTTCTTATTGGTTGAATTTGGGTATAGAGTATAGGGTATGCTTTATGAAAAATGTTTAGAATTTTACGGAGAATGCAAAAATCAAACAAAAAAATATGGTTGTAATTTGAAATAAGAAAGTTGGACCACGCCCAGAAGTTCTGAAATACCCTGTATATGTCAAAACCTTGTTTTCACAAAATTCATTTTGAAGCATTAAACTTTCATTGGAAACATTTTTTTTCCCAAACATCAAATTAAAAAGTTAATGGGGGGGTCCATTTATCTGTGAATACCCTGTACCTTTTTTACGTAAAAATGACGGAAAAATCGATTTTTTTATTAAAAAATGTTCGAGTGCGTACAAAAAAGTTATAACTATTTGAATGAGTGGAAAGATGTCTAAGTGGCGCCCCCTTCATGTAAGACAAACCAAGGCCAGATAATATGAATTTTGAATGTCAAACAACCTCTATATTCGAAATTTCATCAAAATAACATGATTATTTCAAAAGTTATTTGAAAAAATCAAAAATTAGAATTCAACGTTGGCAACCTGTATTTCTGTTGATATCAACTTCCGGATTTGACAAGTTGATGTCTATCGCAATATTTGTGTGTGAGAAATCTACTGTCACCGTATGTCCCATTACTTCTGGTCCACCCTTTAGATGAACACTTGTTTCAAGTGCTCCACTGTTCAAAGTGAAAAGTGACTTAATTCAAACATTTTATAGAACATTGACGGATACTGTGGTATATATTATTATGGATCGAATTCAAAATTTGGTTCCATACTAGTGATTTTTGCAACATTGTACCCATTTGACATGACATATAATAAAAACTTTTTCTAGCCTCAAAAGCAGTATAGTAAATCCAATTCTCTTTGAAGATACTGCATTTTAGTCAAGCAAATGTCTGATAGTCTGATACTGCTCTTCAGATATGTATGAACCTTAAAAAGTGGAGATACTGCAAACGTTTTAGTCATTTATTTTATTATACATTGCCTTCCCTGCTTTTTTGCTTAGGGCCGATTCTACAATCCAAGTATATCCTTGGCCTTGGATTGAAGAATTGGCTCTTAGTCAGGCAGCTAGAAAAATGTGCCAGGCATGTTAAGATCGGAGAAACATCAAAATGGCAAAATGTGGAGCTACTGCTTTCGAGCTTACGAGGGCAGTATGCATAAAAAAAATATATTCATTCAAAAAGATCAGATACGAGAAAAAATGTAAACACCTATGTATCTACAAGAGTTCCGTTTTGAGACAAATGTTCGTGGCAAGTCAATACATACAGGGTGGCGCATGAGTGTGTGGAAGTCCATTTTTACCCTTGTCAAATAAGAATTTTCAAGACAAAACTTATAGGGTTCCAGCAGGGTCACAATTTACAAATATTACTGTGTATACAGAGTGTTCTAGGAAACCGTGGCATCAAAAAATACACTTTTTTCAAATAGCAACCCCAACTTTTGATTAGAGATTTGGATTCAGCGTAATATTCCACGTATGATACAGTGGTTTTATTTGCCAGAATGTGCAGTGTTGTCAGGCTATCGAGGATTTAATAAAAGTTAGGGGAAAAACATTATTTTGGTAAATTAGCTATAAAAACAGAAGATTTGAAATTGAATATTGCAAATATGCGTATTTTTCAATGTAAGAGTCAAAGTGATTGATTTTTGAAAAAAGAATCGCCTTAATTTATATAGGATGTTTTCCACAGCACGCCCAACTTGGTGAATTCAGAGACGAAGAAACTAAATGTTTTCAAATGGAACACCCTGTGTGCTGTTATCTAGTTTTGTTGAATCACTCAAAACCCTGCATCATTGCCATTACAATACTCGTCATAAAATGTGTCGTTATCTCGCAATCTTTGTTTATGTCAAAATAGTACCCCTTAATTGGGTTTCGAGATGACAAATTCGAACGTGTTACTTGATCGTTGCTATGGCAGAAGAATCCGATTCAATTAACATGACGCTGGTTGTCATCACCAAGTATTAATATTTTGAGTGAAATCTCGTCAAAATTCATGTTGTAGTTAGTTCCTGCATATTACCTAAATTAAAAATAACATTTCAAAATTTCGCAAAAATTTACTTTTCCAAAAATGATCTTATTGATATGGTATTCATCATAGACGTATAGGTGACCAAGGATATACGTCTATGGTATTCATACTTGGAGAAAGTCATCGAAACTGTCTCTTAGCGACCAGACTCTACAGGGTGCCACAGATTCGAGTGCATGCATGGGGATCTCAGTTATTATAAGAGATACAGGGTCGGTTACATGGTTGCAAAGTTGCGCATTTTTATGCTAAACAAAATGCCGTTTTGAAATTTGAAAAATTCCGACTACTTCCGAAGATATTCGGAAAAAACCGAAAGTTCGCAGAAACGTTATTATTATTTCCTGACTTTATTGAGAAAATATTGTAAAATGAATTACACTTTCTCATTTCCACTTTTTCTCCTCTAAAAGATGGCGGTATCAAATTGAGAATCTGACGTTTCGTCTTTGACCGGCCTTCATCAAGTTCATTTTTCTTTAATACGGACCTGGATTTTTTATTTTATTTCAGTTATCGTTTGATGTCCTTGAGGCATTGAGGTGATAAGATGAGGGTGTAGAGCAATGGGTTGCCTTAGCAACGTCGATATTTTCAAATATTTTCTACCAATTATTGTTATTTTCAATATTTTGTTAAAATGGCAATATTCTTGAACACTTGCAGAAATTTATTCAGTTTTTCATATGATTTTTTTTTATTTTCCATGCCATTTGTGAATTTAATTTAATTTCATCAAATGTATCGTTATTGGATGTTATTTCGATTTTGGTTCGGTCAATCAGGCTTGTTAGTTGTGCAGGTTTTCTCAGCATAAGAATAACGTGTCGAATAAAGATGGATTTATGAACCAAACTATGAGTTAAGGAGAAAAGGGTTGTCTTACTAATTTTCTCTGGCATTATTTTTTGAATGAGTATTTTTTTCGACGGTTGCGATACCACAATACATCAAGGTCGTCAAAAGATAATTAAAAAAAAATTGAAAATCCAGGCCCGTTTTTACAAAAATTAACTTGATGATGGCCGCTCGAAGACGATTTTCAATTTGATGCCGTCATCTTGTAGAGGAGAAAAAGTGGCAATGAGAAAGTGTAATTCATTTAACAATATCTTCTCAAATAAACTCAGGGAATAACAATAACGTTTTTGCGAAATTTCTGGTTTTTTCGAATATCTTCAGAAGTAGTCGGAATTTTGTAAATTTCAAAACTTTTGTTGAGCATAAAAATGCGCAACTTTGCAACCATTCAAACGACCCTGTATCTCTCATAATAACTGAGTTCCCTTGATCCCCATGAATGCACTCGAATCTGTGGCACCCTGTAAAAAGAAGCTTTATTCCTCAAAGGAGACAGCCCAGAAACGAGGTCTTTGAAAATCTTTTGGATATAGATTTAATCGAGCTGGAAATGTTGATTATGAAAAGCATGAACGAACAAAAACAGCTAACTCGAAAGATAATCAGCTCAAGGTTCTTCTTAAGGTTGTTGAGAATCCCCACGTTTCGCAGCGAGAAATTGAAAATTAATATGATGTTTTCCGGCGAACGACTTAGAGGATTTTGAAAAATCATCAACTGCACCCATACCACATTCAGCTAATGCAGGAGCTACATCATCAAGATCATGTCACTAGACAAGCATTTTGTGAATGGGCCCAGAACCAATTACGATGGTACAAGCGATTTTTTGAATACGTGCTATTTGCAGATGAAGCCACCTTCCATAAGAACGGCTGCGTCAATCGCAATAATTTCCATCACTATTCAACAGAAAATCCACACTGTATATGGACCCATTCACAAACCCGATGGTCGTTAAACGTTTGGGCAGGTGTGATGGGATCTTTCGTCATTGGTCCCTACTTTTTTGATCAACGTGCATGTGAACGGACAAGTATATCAGCAATTTTTGCAGAATGAGTTACCACGACTTATTAACTGTTTGCCAAATTACATCAAGAACAGGATGTGGTATCTACATGATGGAGCTCCGGTTCACAATACCGCTCCGGTTCATCAACAGTTGGATCAAGTGTTTTCCAACAGGTGGATCGGAAGGGGTGGTCCAGTCCAGTGGCCTCTTCGGTCTCCCGATATAACTAAAGTTGATTTTTTTTGTGGGGCTAGATCAAAGATCAAGTCTACCGTGTTCCTCCTACGATACGACTCGAGATGATATGAAAGATTGGATAAGGAAAGCATTCCAGGATATAAACAATAATAACAACATGCTAGTTGAAGTTGGTCGATCAAAACGGTGTACCGGCCTGCATTCAAAATAATGGCGGTCATTTTGAATTTGAACATTTACTCTAGTTCAGTAGTTCGTTTTGTTGATTCAGATAATGATTAGAATTGTTCCATTTCGATTATACCATAGTGGATATTCAACTCGATTTTGAATAAAGATCTTCAACCTCTTTTGTTTTCAGTGATTGTTCTGTTAGAGAATTTCAACATGTGGTCCGAATACCCAGCCAATGACGTTTCGTCGCGTAACCTGTACCGAGAATGAACCAGAAATCCCAACTAGATACTATTTTGACATAATCATATAGATTGCGAGATATATAACGACACATTTTATGACGTGTATTATAGTGGCAAAGTTGCAGGGTTTTGAGTGCCTACTGCCTAACAATACTAGATAACAGCACACAGGGTTTTCCATTTGAACAAATTGAGTTTCTTCGTCTCTAAATTCGCTAAGTTGGGCCTGCTGTAGAAAATGCCCTATATAAATTATAGCGATTCTTTTTTCAAAAATCAATTACTTTGACTCTTACATCGAAAAATACGCATATTTGCAAGATTCAATTTCAAATCTTTTGTTTTTGTAGCTGATTTACCAACATACCTAATGTTTTTTTCCTAAATTTTAGTTAATCTTACTCCAAATCCAAATCTCTAATCAAAAGTTAGGGTTGCTATTTAAAAAAAGTGTATTTTTTGATGCCACGGTTTTCTAGGACACTCTGTATACTCAGTAAGATTTTTAAATTGTGACCCTGCTGGAACCCTATAAGTTTTGTCTTGATAATGTTTTCCTATCTCCTTTGACAAGGGAGAAAATGGACTTCCACACACTAATACGCCACCCTGTATTTATCTGTGATATAGGTAAGTGAATAGAGGGGTGAAAAGGATGACAAACATAAAGCATCATCTACCTTGAAAAACATCGAATGATTTTGTAGTTATGTACGTTATAGTACTTATCCTCTTAATATCATAAAAGGTTCAATCGATGGGCCAAATACAAATATTTAAAGTTACCTCACTAGCGTATTTTTCATTCTTCATGTTTTCGTTCGTCAATTGCTCTGTCTATAGATTTTCCGCGCGGGGAATGTTTACCCAAATATTTTTCATAAAATTGAGATTAAAAGGATTTCGCCTCTTACTCTTTTGTCAATATTTTCCCGGTAGCATATTGCTTTATGCTATGCGAAATTATGAAAACTTTAACTTAGAAAATGAAGTAGATACACTTGTTTTGTTGATTAAATATTGATTTATTGTATCCTTTTCTGTTTGTTCTCTTATTAGAAACATTTATGGGTTTAACGCTTTTGTTGTTTGTACTTGAGGAATATTTGACTTTGATTACTGATATTTTCAAATAATTTTTGAATAATCTCTTTCATTAGGAGAAAACCGTGACCAAATGGTAGAAACGTGTCATGTTTACATAATTCATTTTATAATTTTTACGATGTTTACCGACTCCAAAATTCAATTATCCATATTGAAATCCATATAGGTAGGTACGCACAATATGAGCTCAGTTGAAAAAATGTAAATTTTTCGGCACGTTAGTGAAGTTTGATCTTAAAAGCTATTTCATTATAAAATTTCTTTTTTATGGTCAGCAGATTTACACGTGTAAAATACTTAGGTAATTGATTTGTGGAAATTCAAAAACTAATTAAACATATAGGTACCTATATTAAAGTAAGCTGCTCAGGTAGACGATGCTGATAGAAGAAATGCGAAATAAAAACCAACACCATTATGGCACCAATATCAAAAGCCCAAAACAAACATTATGAAAATAATCGTTCTTTAAACAATATCTAGAACAATGAGGACCAAACAATAAACATTTAATCCAAACAAAATGTTAGACTAATATAATGAAGCAAACATGAACGGCTTCTGTATTGGTATTCGTAGTCGACAGTCGACTGTTAGTCAATTGTTCCTGATGTATTAAAGGTCATGCAAGAGGTGCCAAACATTGAGTCCCATCTACGTCATTCTACGTTACACGTGGTCCAAACCATGTACCCAATAAAACACCAATGTAGGTGTGGTACAAATAAACAGATGGATTTCTTTTGATCAGAAAACAATTAAAATATCAGGATATCAGATTATTCCACGTTCCTTTAAAAATTATGATCTTCAAAGCTAAGGTCCCAGTCTGTGAGTGAATAACTTCGTTTTTCCAGAATGTTTCCGCTCAATCACTGGAGATTTGAACTAATCCATTAATTGGGTTGATCTGGCAAGTTTCCAATATCGCTTCTCTGATGAACTTATACATAACGGTTTTTAATTGGGATAGAATGATTAGTAGATCGATAGGTTATGTTTTTGAAACGATAATATGGACATGATGGTGATGAAGTTATCTCTCACCCCAGTTGTCCAATGTTTCCAAATAATCGCCTGTCTTTGCTTGTTTTTCGATGTCACGTTAAGACATTTGAAAAAAAAACACCTACTTAACTCTCCGCGATATAAACACTACAGCAAGACTCCAAATTGAGAGACATCTGTTGAGTATACTGCTGCTGTAACGACTTGGATACATGACAACATATCAGCGGCAGACTTCACATAAACTGTAACTGTCAAGAGTGTCAGGACTCAAGAAGTTGAGCCACCGCACACCATCGGTGCCAAGAATTTGCTGCTTGGAGATTAGAACAAATTGGAAGCGAAAATGTCGAGGAAGAAAGTAGGAAAAATTTCAAGGAAAAAAATGTTTTCCGGATGAAGCCCATTTTTGGTTAAGGAGCAATGTTTTCCAGCAAAATCACCACAATCTCCATCTAATTCGCTCTTGTACACAAAGGGGATAGAGAGATGAACAGAAACTGCAAAAATCCTAACAAGGAATCATATAATGTCATATCATAGTAATGAATAATGAATACGTTATTTCAAAATACCTATATACCTACCACAAATGGTGAAAAAGTGAAATTTTGATTTTCTAATAGGTGTATCGAGACATACATACAGGGTGACAATTTGAAAACTTGAAGTGGCCATATCTTAGGAACGTCTAAATCAAAAAACGCTCAAAACTGTTTCTATAAAACGAGGGGGGAGCAAAAAAAACGTATTATTCCACTATTATCTGCAACTACTTGGACAGGTTGAGATACACCCCTAAAATCTCAAAAAGAACCCCCTCTCGAGTGATACCTTATTTGAAGGCCATTTGACCCTGTTTACAACTGCCGAGTTTCAAGCCTATGCTTAACTCTGCTGTTGATATGACATTCAAACTTTTTTTATTTAATAAATAATTTTTCTCTAGAGTTAACTTCTTCAAACTAAGAGGATAGAATAAGGAACAAAAGATCTTCAAAATGGGCTATTACTCAATCCTTTTGACGAGGTTTTATCTCACCCCATTTTTTGTTTGCCCATACACAGGGTGGGCCAACGCAAACTTTGTTCCGGCCTGAAATACGCTTGGTTCAGGAATCAGGAATTGAATGAGTATTATTTAGATCGCCGACTCCAGTTCTGTCAAGTGGCCAGTGAAAATATCAACAACTATCAAAACTACAAGTATATACTCAGCATCCTCAGAAATTAAATGTTTGGGCTGGTATTTATGGTGGGATCACCCATTTGACACTAAAGAATGACATTCTGGATACTTATAGTGAGGCGCATTGTGTCTATATATACTATAAGACAGTGTTGCTATTTTGTGTCCATTTTTATTTTGTGTGTGTGTTTTATATTGGTTTTATAGGGCTGCTTTGTACGTTCTACCGTTCTAGATCAAGCATCTTATAAAACATTTTTATAAGATATTCTCTTGAGCCAATTCAGTCTTCTTAAATACGTTTGCGAGTTAACTGTTTTATTAAAGATAGCTATATGATAATATAATAAATCTCTAATAAAAATATTTTGTAACCATCTTATAAGTTTTTTTTTAAACAATAATGAACCAATAATACAACAAATTAGACTAAGTGAGTAATTCCTCTTATAACATTGGTACTATATAGTATGCTATAAGATTTCAATTTCTTCCGTTTTATAAAAGATTTATTAAATGGTTTGGTAGAGAGCTATATTACATGATTATAACACTTTTTTGTCTCTGAGAGTATTTTGTCTCAACTACCGTCACTAAATGATAAAATTGTATATTGATGGACCCTAATATATCAGTTTTATAGCATTTTAGTTTATTAAGGCACAATCTGTGTTAGTTGGGTACAGATAAAGGAGTGAGCCTACTATTTATTGTTTAGCAGAGTTTATTCAATACAAAAAATAACGTATAAAGTGTATTCTCGTGAATAACGTTCCACCAGATAGGTACACTCCATTATTACTCTGTTGTTTACATTAGTCGTCGCTATTGGTCTCTTCCTCTTCTCAAATTCTGAGTTATATCCCATTGAGCATCCGATAAGACCTTGTGTCACTTTTCAAAAACTCTCTAGTTCTCATAGTTGCCTTGTTAGCTCTCGGTTCAAATGTGTGACGATGTTGATTGTCCATGTTCAATTACTAAATTTTAGGTACTTGCTCATGTTCTTAGCATTATGGTTGGATATGATTCATGACTCGTTGACAATCTGAAAAATAACAGACACTCGTGATATCTCTGGAGACATAGGAATGATGAAAAACCAAATACATTCCTATAACGCAACTATAACTGAATCAAATCACTTGCCGTCGATGTAAGCAAACTTCACGTGATCATACAAACAAAGCAGAACGATTGAACAGGTCACGTGTCATTTTTTATTTCACGTGACTTTTTCAATCGTTCTGCTCCATGATACTAAAACAAACAAGATAAGCTCACGCGCAGGTTACGCTGACGTCAATAGGAGACCCGGGTAAGTGAAGTTAGGCGATGCGATGTTACAACGTGAACATGATCAACGTGAAGTTGTTTTTTGTTTTCATCGTGACGTGTCAAATTCAAATAATCAAGTCATGATACTAAAACAAAACATAGTGTCATGTAATCAAGTTAAATATTTTCAGAAGTGTTGTGTCTTTAAGAATATTGATTGATTTTTTGTACTTTTAATGGTTCTCTGTGCAGTGTTATTTTGTGATCACAATAATAAAATCACTAGAACACATGTGAGGGAGGGCTACCGATTCTTTCGGTTTCCAACGGCCGAAGATATTCGCAATTCATGGGTGCGAAAGTGTTATAGAAAGAATTTCAATGTTGAAAGTGCTAGGATTATTATTATTGTAAATGTTATTATTATGTTATTATTGTTAAATGTTTTGTCCTGAGTAAAATTATTATTTTCAAAATTTAAAAGTTGTTTTTATTATTTCTGGCAAATGCTTTTTTTATCGTCCATACACATTACCCCATACTTTATATAAAAACACACACGCACAAAATATTGGTGTTTTATGCACAAAGCACAACCCAATAAACATTTTTGGTTTTATAAAGGTTCTAGGAACTTTATGGCAACCAAATAATCTAACTAATGGTTTTTGAAAACAGTAACGATAAATGGTTGGTTACATTTATATAACCTTTATAGGCCTTAAACGGTGGAGTTTATTACTGTTGCATAAGTGACCATAATTACCTAGAGCTCGTTACCAATAGTACCCAACACCTCACGGACTCTTCTATACAACTTCATAGATTACTACTTTTAAACTTAATATGAGACATATTACTGTCACCGTTACCTAAATAGGCGCAGAACCATAAGTTATATAATGTTTGCGGTTACTAGTTGGAAACCCGGATAAGGCGCAAGCGCCATATACTGCTTTTCTCTTGTCTTTGTCGAATTCATTTTATCAATAATGTCATCTCTTTTACTTGAGGTGGGCGAAGACAAATCTTTCGCGCATATCAACAAAACGGCAGCACATGATTTATTAATGGCTGATCTGCGGTGTGTCAATAAAGCTCTATTGTGGTTTCAATATATTGAGTGTTTTTGTCACAGGTAAGTACTAAATTCCACTGCCATTTTTTTTGCATCGAGTAAAATTCAATTTTGCTTCTAGAAAATGCTCGGGCTTCGGATACAAGGTCTTTTTAATGACTTTATTATGTAAGTCTTTACATTTTGCTGTCGACTTTTTCATAATTGGTACAAAACTAAATGCTTAACTGAAAACCGTGTCCCCTGTATTCAAAATCCCGAATAAGTGTCAGTCTATTTGCGAAAACATTTACATATTTGCAAATCCTGACCAGAAAATCCTCGAAAACCGCAGTACAACAGATAATGGCTGCCACGACGGGTATAAGAAATGGCAGTGACTCAACGTCTGTTAGACGGACGGCGTATTCTGCTTAGGATTCTGTTAAATGATTTGTTATCCGTTTAAGTAATGTGGAAGGATGTTCGTCAACCGAAGACATTTTCTCCGATGACTTCGGATGTCCATGTGAAATTCGTTTTATCTAATTTATCATTTATCGCTTTTGAAGACTGTTCGAATAACGGAATCCTAAACAGAATTAATACGCCGTCGGTTTAACGCACTGGAGTCACTGCCTTCAGTGATAGTTATTACTACTAGTTCTGGTGAGAACCTTTGGTGACAATTATTTCTACTTTCAGTGCCAGTTGGAAACCTACGGTGTTCAGTATTGTCGTTTCGTGACCAGAGGTAACGGCCGTTACCTACTTTTAGTGATCATTATCACCCCTACATAACTTGTGGTCACCATACCTGTGACCTAACCTCAAAGTTTTTATTTTGTTCAAAATTCGAAATAATAAACAAAGTGCTGATGTTCAAAATTTGTTTTTTAGTACCTATTTGTTCATTTTCCGATGTCACTACAAATAGTACAAACCGACCATTGCACGTGGGTGGTTTTGGCCCCGAAATAAAAAATATACCTTTATATTCCAAGATAGGTCAGGGACCCCAACTCCACGCGCTTCGGAAAAAAAACTTGGTAATATACCCATGTGTTAAAAGATAAGCGGGCATTTCCTTTTGTATAAGTAAGTCGACGGGGGATGAGTTGGGGATAATGATGAATATCAGCGACAGGGACACATACAAACACAATCATGGCACCTGAAGATAACGAAAATCACTAAAGGCTCTTATAGGAACCTTAAGTTCATTTGTCAACCTGAAGCATCCTAACAGATCCTCTAATCACTTGTAGTATTAAAAAAGTGACCGTGACGCCCTCTATAAAACTTCAAGCTATTGGTGTTTGAATCAAGTTCTCATCAACGCTATATAACCTGTGTATATCACCTATAGTAATGAGAACTAAATGTTCTGTAAGATAGGTGATGAACAGTTTCCTGTGACTACGTTATAAAACCATCAGTGACTACTAACCATTGTTACCGATATATAACCTCGAACACTTTAGGCTAGATCTGATACTATTATAAAACTTTTATATATCTTATCGTTACTTTGAGAAACCGCAAATGTTTATTGGGAAACGGCTCACTGGTTCACTCACTCTGAAAGAATGGATACCAAAATGTATTAGAAAAAAGTGTATTCACTATCAAAACCGCAAATGCTTAGTTCATAATAGGTATACATTCAGGTACCTACATCATTTTCTCGGATTAGAATCAAACATGTTTAAAAGGCAGAAAAGGCTATGCAAGAACGATAAACAATAAGTTATATCCTCAAATCCTCAAAATCACGAAAACAAACGTCAATTCTTCTTTTTCTTTCCATGAGCTGGCGACGGCTACTATGGGTTCTGACGGCTGCCCAACGTCAAAAATGCTGTACGCTGATT
Organism: Orchestes rusci; assembly: GCA_958502075.1. Lineage (NCBI taxonomy): Eukaryota > Metazoa > Arthropoda > Insecta > Coleoptera > Curculionidae > Orchestes > Orchestes rusci. Next base: position 15,966,694 of record OY293307.1, read on the forward strand.
GGTTACGGATTGACAGAAATTAACGTATGTGCATGCTATTTCATCAGGTTTGTTTGTTATGCTCCACTAGTGCACACTTTTTTACACTGCAACACTCAGTGTGGCTTTGTTTGTGAAATGTTTGTCTGTTTTTCAGGATAGAATATCTTAGTACGTTTAGTAATGATATTCTATCCTAAAAAACAGACAAATATTTCACAAACAAAGCCACACTGAGTGTTGCAGTGTAAAAAAGTGTGCACTAGTGGAGCATAACAAACACACCTATCAATGCAACGTATGTCCTACATTAGTTCAGCTATGTTGGTCTCCCCATGACGTAATGCGCGCATTTGTTCGAATTTCGTCCGGCAATTGATCATACCTTTTTTGTTTTAGTATCATGGTTCTGCTCTGTCTGATCATGAGTAGTTTTTCACGAATCACGGCTTATTGGATTTCAATCAACTATTATGAATATGGATGCGTCACAATGTGGAATATAATAATCAAAGCCAACAGATGAAAATGAAAATTATTATTTTATCAAAATGAATACTAAGGACTTTAACCAAATTGCATCCACACAGCTCATTTTTGTGTGAAATGAAAGATGGAAAATCATTTATTGAATTGACCAAGCCTGGTTCTCACGAGGCGATCTATGTTGAACGATTTTTGTTGAACGACAAAAAGTTGCCAGGCTCTGAACTTTGAATCGGCTGGTCGTCGTCAAGCGAATTCAAAATTGTCATCGTGACAACCTCATGTCAGAAGTTGGAGTTATCAAAATTTGTTCCGTTGAAATATTGAAAATATTGCACGAAAACATCACTTCCCATAAAAAACATTTTATATGGAGTGATTTTTTGACCCTCAAGTTCCTAGACCATTATCAGCAACAAGAGTGCCTGTGGAATCACACCATCGATAAAAAACAAGGATGCCAAAGAAGAAGTTTTGTGAATATGGGCTTGCTCATACGTAGAGGATTTTTTTATCTAGCCTCATCTTCAATTAATAACTCTTTTGAAAGCCTCTGTAAGGTTCCTAATCGGTCCCTTCTTGAAATCCAACCTCTTAACCAAAATCTCTGTTTCTTTCTGGAAGTTTCTTTTGGCAACATTATTCTCAATTCCTGAATCAAGATATTTTTTATTTCGGGCGACAAGTTTGAACAACCTTGCTTAGAGCAATTTTCAAGTTTGACAATGTCCTTCCAGTCCGATAATCGTTTCAACACGATTTTTGTTGATCAACAAAAGTAGTTCTACTAAAATCGTCTTTTGAGAAAACAAATCGCTCGCGATTTTTGTCGACCAACAAAAATCGTTCAACTAAAATCGCCTCGTGGGAACCGTACTTTAGCTTAGACAAGACAGATATACTGATGGCATAAGATTTATGTGTCCACAAGTGGAAATACATATCTTGGCATAGTTTCTTGTTCTTAACATATCTTCAATGTGGAAAACTTATTTACATAAAAAATAACAAGAACTATAAAGATGATTTCAAACTGTACCAATAAACAATAAACCTATCCAAGTTTTTCATATGTGAAAATAGATCGAAGGAATAAGTAGAATTAACAATAAAATAGCAATAAGAAAAGCTCTGCTTCCACATCCAGAAATGAAGAATACATAAAACCGTAGGGATATAGACATCAGAAATTCACGGTTATTGCGCAAAACAATGAAAGAGATGCATGAGTTTTTGCAAAAACAGCTTGGAAAAGTTTTGTTTTCGAACGCTCTGTATCCTAAGTCAATAATAATATAATGCTTCACATTTGCATTCATTTTATCATTTCAATGACTGTTCTGAATAAAATATTGCCAAAGTTCTTCACCTCCATAAATTAACATTGTTTCAAGAAGCACTCGTAGCAATATGAAGAAGCAAATTTGTAAAACAATGACACCGGTAGAAGACAGCTATAGCATTCATATTGTCTCGGATCAGCACATAACATTCAAAAATCAAGAGTTATTATTCAAAATTACGACTCGAAACTGTCATTCTCATCACCTACGCCGCAACCTTGATAGCAGTTCCCAGCGAGACCATGTACTGCCATGTAGCAGTTCTTCACTTTTCTTAAAGTGGTTTTATAATGGGCCCCGAACAGTAGCACTCATTGTTGGCGTAGATGATGCAGCCCGAATGAATGTGTGAATTGATTAAGAATAAAATCTCCTTTTAGAGCCTCCACTCGAGATCACACACCTGACCACACCGCGAGTTTTCAAAAACGATTGACCCTTGGGGTACCGTCAATTTGGCTTGGAACTTATATTTAAGATGAGCATTGCTAACCGGGTTTTCAAACATTTCTATTTCTGGATGATCGTAAGTTGTGATTGACGGTCCCAGGTTATCATGTTTCACATTGTTGTCGATCAGATCGGTACTTTCCTTTTATTTTTTAATTCTGTCTATAATTGAATAGAGCATAACATATGGCCAGGTGTGTAAAAGCAACCGCACGCGTCGATAAAAATAATAAACCGTAATTGTTCGATGACTTGACGGAATCAAAACGTTATCATCAGATATCAATGCGGCTGTCAGCGGGCTTCCTTGTCCAGATAGACGGTCGGTCCGATGAAACGACGATGAGACGGTAATTGGAGGGCATATCCACCCTCGCTCTTATTCCACATTGGGAGATTAATCAATGCGCAGGGGTGTACTTTGTTTCGATACATTTGTCTGTGTTTTTAACACCATTTTATTATCACATTCCATGATCTCAGTTTCATCTTCAAAGAGCACACAATATGAGTAGTTTGATCTCAGAATCTGGGTAAGCAGCGATACGTCTCATGATTCTGTAGTACCTATCTACACGAAACCTATGTTCATTACGAATTACGATTGTATATCAAATCAAGACATAATCTGTATTCAGATGTTCTTTGAAAATCATAATTTTCATCGTTGTTTGCACACATTTTTTTTTTACTATATTACTTTTCCTATTCCGGCCCTTTCACTTGCCTCCAACAATTACAATGACTAAGCTTGTACAAATATACCGGATTCACATAACTTAGTTCGCACTAAAAATAATACCGCCTGTTAAATTATAGAAAGGGGACAATCTATGGGGGTGCAAGTCTTTTTCCGCATCTGTAATTGAGTTGTAACTTTCACTAGTGTAACAATAATTCAAAGTTGAATATATAGTCCAGTTCAAAAAGACCTTCATGGGTTGCACCTTGTTATTATAGGCTTTAAAGTGATGATTCTCCAGCACGTACGAAAATATTAGTTTTGGTTGAATTTGATAGATCGTAGAAAAACATAGTGCAGGTGTATAAGTGAAATTAGCAAATTATAGATTTGGACGGAGATTGAAGAAGCTACTGCAGTTAGAGTTGATATTTATTGAAAGTAGGCAAGTGAAAAATGACAATTCAATGACTATCAAAAAATCACTTATCATGCTTCTGAATCTTATAAACCTTCTAAATGGGCATTCCATCACTCATCCTTGATTGTGAAGAAGTTCTTTTACCAAATTACGCCTTCAAAAGTCCATTGTATCAATTTAGAAGTGTGTCTGAGTCGCTGTCATCATAGACCACACGCATCGTAGGAATTGGTCATGGACAATTGTGTGATAGTAGGGGAAGTTGTTGGTTAATGAAGGCTTAATTTATTGTCATTATTAATGTTAAGACTACGTCGGTGTATTAAGATATGTATATTGAATATGTGTGTTAAGTATGTCAACCAAGAATGATTCATTTGCATTTTGCCTTTTTTTTCAAAATAATAAGACTTCAATTTCAAGCTATCAACGTTCAAATTCGATGTTTTGCGGAAGTTAGCCCTACACAGGAAGTGAATGGAAATATTTAGTGATTTTTGAATTTTGAAATACATAATATTATATGATGAAATCAGAGCCGCAGTTTTAGTAATTATTGATGAACATTTGACAGGGACGAAACATCTCAATGGTATTTGTGTACTCCATTTGGTTCGCAGAAAGCTTTTGAAAATGATGATAAACAATCCAAATCCGTATTTAAAAACAGCATGTTGATGGTTGTTTCTCGAAGATGATACGACATACCTCTACGTCAAAGCTCACTTAATAAATAGAACCTGGGTGACTCCTCGTCGACACTTTGAAAATCCCAGATCACAAGCGTGCCGCAGTCACAAAAAGAATAGCAGGAAAAGCAGATGTGATGAAGCACAAAATACTCGCCAAAATATTAGTTTTTAGCTGAGATCTTTTCCATGCACTACGCCATTCTCTGTTCCGGCTAAGCTTTTAGTTAATATTTCATGGTTCCGGTGTGCATGGATTTAGATAAATTCTGGATATGATATTGGTCAATATGTTCTGGATGTTCCTCCAAAATTGAGTTTTCGAATTTTGGACAGGACCGGACTTACGACGTTTTTATAAAATTGGTGCATTTGAGCTCGTTGCAAAAACGAACTGCGCTACGTACAGACCAACTGATATATTTTTTGAGAAGGACATTAGTAGGAAAAGGTATCCTGATAATATCAATATTTTAGAACCATAACCTAAGAAACGATGTTTTTTTCTGTTTTATAGTGCTTGTCGGGCATAAAAACTATTTCACTTCATTTTGATCAAAGTTTCATAAAATTTCATAGCAACGTGGATTGTTTGTTAGAGATTTGTCGATTTTTTCACATTTTAGATTTTTTAATTTGGAAAAAAAATAATACCCAATTATTATTTTTTTTTCGTTTTTAAACTTTGTTTAATTTCACTCGATAATTTGAAAGGGGCCGCAACATTTCCGTGCATAAATGTTCTTTTCCATTAATCGTTTGATCCAGATTTTATCTTTCATAGATAGAACCATGTCTACGTATTCAAAATCAAACAGGCAAACTCTGGAATCTTAAAAATGTTAACAATTTTCAACAAACAATCCACGTTGCTATGGAATTTCAAGAAATTTTGATCAAAACGAAGTGAAATAGTTTTAATGCCGACAAGCACCATCATATAGAAAAAATCATAGTTTCTTAGGTTATGGTTCTAAAATATTGATATTATCAGGATACCTTTTCCCACTTATGTCCTTCTCAAAAGATATATCAATTGGTCTGTACGTAGCGCAGTTCGTTTTTGCAACGAGCTTAAATGCACCAATTTTATAAAAACGTCGTAAGTACGGTCCGGTCCAAAATTCGAAAACTCAATTTTGAAGGAACATCCAGAACATATTGACCAATATCTTATACAAAATTCATCTAAATCCATAAACAAACAAAAAAGTTATTAAGGATCAAACTAGGTTCTAATTTAATTTGGCCCACAGTGTAGAAGATCCGGTATATAAACACTAGTTTGATTTTTTTTGATAGGGTGTGGCGAAATACCCAAAAAAAAACAATCTGGTAAATCATGGATGTGCCACAAAACTACAGAGCATATCTACAATAAACAGTAGCAACTAGCAACTGGTCACAAATAGGTATACACTTAACACTAGGTAGTATACAGTCGCAAACGTAGGTACTTACACAAAAAGCGGGAAAACTATCAAAACAACCATATATACAGGGTGTCCGGGAAAATGTGGGAGATCTCTCGGATTCAGATAGAACATTAAAAAATAAGATGACAAGTTCCCATAATTTTTTTTCCTAGCGGCCCTCCCTACGGAGATACGGCCCCCTAAAGGACCCCACTGGAAATCGGTTTTTCTTGAATAACTTTTAAACGACTCAATATAATTCAATGAAAATTTAATATGATAAACAGTAGTAAGGACCTCTCAAAATACTTCCCTTAAAACATAATTAGCTTGTTTAGTTTACCAGGGACGGACTAGATTGTACATTTTAACGCTCAAATTTTTAACACCCTGTATGATAAGGAGTTAAAAAAAATAAATTTGGATACCTTGAACATTAAGCTAAAGAAAAGGTACTCTTGTTCATTGTCGATAAAATGAACCATTTTCGAGAAAAAACAATTTTTATTAAACAAAACCTCGAAAAAAGCCATGACGAAGTGGTGCTCTTGACGAAATTGTGAACCTAACGCTAGGAAAAAAATTTATGGGAACTTGTCATCTTATTTTTTAATATTCTATCAGAATCCGAGATATCTCCCACATTTTCCCGGACACCCTGTTCACAATTTCGTCAAGAGCACCACTTCGTCTTGGCTTTTTTCGAGGTTTTGTTTAATAAAAATTGTTTTTTCTCGAAAATGGTTCATTTTATCGACAATGAACAAGAGTACCTTTTCTTTAGCTTAATGTTCAAGGTATCCAAATTTATTTTTTTTAACTCTTTATCATACAGGGTGTTAAAAATTTGAGCGTTAAAATGTACAATCTAGTCCGTCCCTGGTAAACTAAACAAGCTAATTATGTTTTAAGGGAAGTATTTTGAGAGGTCCTTACTACTGTTTATCATATTAAATTTTCATTGAATTATATTGAGTCGTTTAAAAGTTATTCAAGAAAAACCGATTTCCAGTGGGGTCCTTTAGGGGGCCGTATCTCCGTAGGGAGGGCCGCTAGGAAAAAAAATTATGGGAACTTGTCATCTTATTTTTTAATGTTCTATCTGAATCCGAGAGATCTCCCACATTTTCCCGGACACCCTCTATATACATCAAAGTAATCAGCAAGTACCGCATTTCAATTTCAACGGTGAGCCTCAGATTCAAAATCTACTAGTTTTGGATCTATTATTTGTGATGAATTTCCTCAAAGAATTATTAGGTCTATATTCCATTATCAAAAATGAACAATACCATACTCTAACATACCTAGCCTACATAGAATTCATCTCGACCAAGTTTTCAAATTATATTTCTTATATCAGTTTTAATACCTTATTAACCTTAGTGTTTCAAATCTTATAATTCCTTGAGAACATTCATCCAAAATAAATTCAAAAAATCTGTACATTATAATATTATAATATAATCTGAAGTTGACCCTTTAAACGAGCTGACCTCTAACCTATAGCAAATAGCTACAAGCTATAAAAATCCGTATTCACATGGAGAGATCCGTATCGTTGGCAACGCAGCAGACAACAGTCTGGTATAAGAATAATTAAGATCCATGGGTCCATGATACTACTTTGTCGTAGTATCATGATTAAGATCCAACATCCGACCGACCATAGATAAATACACGATTGACCCTACTGTAAAAAACGACGTGGGTTGCAGAAATTGACATGACATATTATAAGGCATGATGCGTCGTCATGGCAACCGACATAGAAAAGCCAAGCGTCACGTGATATAAGCCACAGTCCGATCCAGTTTCCCGCTATAGAATCAAGCCATCAAAACCTAGACGGTGTTGCCTCTGGTGTGGCTTCGGCTGGTCAGTGGGGAGAACGCCTGTTGTGCCAATGGTTTTGTATTTGAATGCAATATTCTATGTTTACGGAGGAAAACTGCTGGCACCAGAGGTTCATGAATTACAAAATGTCCACATTTTTTTGCTTGGAAATATGTAGTCTATAAATTGAAAAATATTGGCATGTTCAATCACTTATTTTTGGCGAAGTGGCCTTCACCTAAATAGCCGCCACAGGTTTGACTATGTAAAATTGTGTTTCAAATCCACACATTTATGATGTTCAAATGAGGACTTCTTAAATGGTTCAAAACCATATACCTGTAACTAAAAGTTGATGGATAATGTTCCTCCAAAAAAACGGGCGATCCTTATTTTCAGTTATAAATAAGAACTTCTCATATCTAGTCCCTAGCTCGTTTTGCTATACAGAAAATAAATAATTTTGAAAAAGGCACACATAAAACCATTAGAAGTTTTAACATAATCTCACGAACTCCTTGAAGATGGAATTCGTGAGATTATGTTAAAACGTCAGTTTCCGACGATTATATTCATTTCGTAATAGTGAGCACTCGTTCCATCATCGACAAAAATTCCAACCCTTTCTTCATGACACGACGCAGCAAATTCTCAATTAGCCCGACTATATTCAGATTGTGCTCTTATCTCGCAAACTCATTCATCCTCCCGTTTTTGGCGAATGAGTCGTTGCATATTCATAAGGTGTGAACAAAACCACCGATACATCATTTTTGGCGTAGCCCTTACTGCATTCCGGCTACATTCACGATAAGCCTTTTCGCCTTGTAGACTTATTTTAGGAGAGTTTCATGGGAGAAATTATGAACATTTTGAATATTACTCCACAGATTTCAAATCGGAATTTTAGTAAATTATTTACTTAAAATGAAATGTATTTAAACAATTGTAGATACAACAACCTTCAGGTAAACAGCATCATTTTGGGAAATCCCTTTAAATTCCTTGAAATCTCACAAAGTTCTGCTTAAAGACCGGAACTCGATGTGCTAAAAATTCAGGTAGAATACCTTTAAACCCATTGACTTGACACTGTGAGGTGAAAACCGAAAGTTACAATATTATGGCATGAGTTTATTTTATTTATGTGTGTGGTCTGTGGGATTGTATCTGAATAGGACCTTGTACCTACTTGAATTTGTCTTTAAAACGTTGTACCGATTGGAAGGATTCGTTGATCAAGAGCAATATCCCATATAAGTAGCTCAGGTTGTCAAAACATCTTTCTGAAAAAGAACTATAATTGAAACTGTATTTCTAATCCGTTACTTATTTTCAATAGGAATAGGTAATTATAGTCCTTGATACAGCGTATAAAAAAAAGTTGATTATACTATCAAGCTGCAAGTTCGTGTATAGCTTATCCGTGACGACTGAAACAACTTCTCGACTTGGAAAAACTTTGTCCGTGGAAGGTTTTTCTTCGGAAAATGAAGATGTTTAGGGTGTCGGACAAAGTGGAAGTACCTAATATTTTTGTCGGACATACTAACGCATGACTACACCTAGTTTAGTTAAGCATTTCTGGAAGTATCAGCTTTGCTGGTCATCACATAACCTATAAAATCATGACATCGAAATATTTTTTGATGTACCGAAGAAAAACCTTACACAAAGTTTTTCCACGTGGAGAAGTTGTTTTACTCGTCACGGATAAGCTAAACACGAACTTACACTACTTACAGCTTGATGATCAATTTGTACGCTGTATCAAGGACTAATACATAGTGGAAGAATTCCAGAAAAATAAAGTTACACGCAAAAAAAAAATTATGGAATTTCCGTATAAAATTTTTAGTCGATATTTTGGGTTAGGAACAAGATAATATGCACATGCGGTTTTCGCGAGCTAATTCAGGCATCATCAAGCTACTTTTTCACGAAAAAAAATCATACCTATGCAGTTAATTTTTTTGAGAAAAGCAACCTTTTCTGTAGGAATGTCAAAAAAAAACCCTATAGAGGCGATATGTGGAACTAACAAAACTTTAAATATACAGGGTGTCTGTAAAAGGTCTTTACAAAATCTTACCACATATTCCTGAGGTCAAAATAAGCCGATTTAAAGCAACCTACCTCATGTCTAAGAAACAGCGTATAGCAAAGTTGAAAAATAGAAATCGAATTTTTCAAAATATGTGAACATTTTTCAACGTTATATTTTAAAAATTGGTACCCAGGGTTTTTTGGGATTCATAATCTGAATATTAACACCTTTTCATTGTGGTCGTTAGAGGGCGCACTGCACTTCTGATGGTTTAAAATGACCATAACTTTTTTTCCAGTTTAGCTCTAAATTTGTTGGTCAAGGAAATTATTTTCACGTACTTTTGCATCCCAAATAACTCCCGGGAACCAATTTTCAAAATAAAACATTGAAATATGTCCACACAATTTAAAGAATTCGATTTTTATTGTTTAAATTTGCCACCCTGTATCTTGGAAACGCAGCAATCTCGGACTGAGGTGAGTTGCTTCAATTCTGCTTATTTGGATCTCAGGAAATATGTGATAATATTTTGTAAAGTCTTTTCACAGACACATTTGTAGCCCAAGACTAGCTCCTTACAACGAGCCTAAGTTTGTTCAAATCGGCTTATCCGTTTCGAAGATATGTACAGGGTGATTCACTATACAGTGTGTCCAGAATAAAATGATGTACATGGGACTATACGAGGATATTGGAAACGGTAAAAGATACGACGTTGCTTAAATGGAAGAAAAGTTGCGTATTTGTATGCTCAAAAATATTCTACCTTTGTTTCATTTTGAATCGATTTCGTTATGTTCATACAGGGTGAAAAAAGAAAAGGTTCATTTTGAAAAAAACACAATATTTTGCTTGTTATAAAACCCAACACTTTCAAATTTCCAGGATATAGGTAAGAGGATACGACGATTCTAAAACGGCGTCAAAAAAATTCTAGACCTACTATGTTGCGTCCAGACAAAGTCAAGTCTGTTTTTTTTTATGGAAGTCATATTTTTGGAAATTATTTTCAATACGGACCATGAAAATGGAGAAGTTCAATATGGCCTCCATAAGAAAAACCAAAGTTGGCCTCGGCCGGACGCAACATCGTGGGCCTACAACATTTTTTGATGCCGTTTTTAGAATCGTCATTTCCTCTTACCCATATCCTGTAAATTTGAAAATATTGGCTTTTATAATAAGCAAAATTTTGTAGTTTTTCGAATATGGACATTTTCTTTTTCACCCTGTATCTACATCACGGTATCGATTCAAAATAAAACAAAAGTAGATTATTTTTGGGCATACAAATACGCAACTTTTCTTCCATTCAAGCGACGCCGTATCTCTTACCGTTTCCAATATTCCCATGTACATCATTTTATTCTAGACACACTGTATATTGACCCCCCTCCAACTCATTCTTTACAAGGTGTTCATGAAAAAGTTGTTTGATTTATAATAAATTTTTTAAATTTAGCAGGATCATTTAAACAGGGTGTCTCAAAAGCTGTCCGCAGCATCCAACATTGAAATTTTACATTGGACACCCTGTATTTTATTTCATTTTTGGATTCTACTTCAAATTTTAAGTCAAATGCATGTGTAAGAGGTATATTTATCTTATCTCTTGTCGGACTATATTATTGTGATGAGACATCATTTTGTCGCCGATATTTGCCTTGCAACGCAACTGTGTTGGTGCGCGAACGCGGTGGGAGATTAGATGATTCTCGAAAGATCTGGGGTATTCTTGCATTTTCGGCGAAGGAGCCTGGGATATACAGGGTTACCGTGATAAAAGTACATTGCATAGTGCCACACAATAGAGGACATACTAAAATAAAAAAAAAGTTCCTATGAACATGGGTCCGCAAGGCCTTGAGTTAAAAGGACCGATTCATAGAGATGGAACCCTGTATGTAGCGCCCTCTATCAGGAATCACAAAAACCCAAACAAGAATAAAATTCAACATCCTGTATCTTTCAATTCAACCGAACGCCTTGCCTTCATGGGAACCTTTTTTCTTATTTTTGTGTCCTCTATTGTGTGGCACTATGCAATGTACTTTTTCCACGGTCACCCTGTATAAGACTGCGGTGCCGCCATTGCAGTTGGTTATCGAATAGGCTGCGATTGTGATAAATATTTTTGGTTGTGCTGTGGTGACTTTCAATAAATAAATTAAAACTGGATTAGTGTTTTCTATAGCGAAAAATATTACATTATTTATACAGGGTGTCTCAAAAGCTCCCCACAAAATTCAACTTTAAAATTTTAAATAAGACAGTCAGTATTTTGTTTTATTTTCAGATTATCCAAAAACGAAATAAAATACAGTGTGTCCCATTTTAAATTTCAAAGTTGGGTGCTGTTGTCAGCTTCTGGGACACCCTGTATAAATGATATTACTCAATTCGAAAAATTTTGTATAAACCAAACAACTATTGTGTAAATTTTTTATAGTGAACCACCCTTTACAGTGTGTTATTCACGGCGACGTGAATACCCCACCAATTTATTTTTAGAGATATAGCAAAAAGTGTTAAACAAAAAAAGTTCAGAGTATTCTCCAAGAATTTTTTAATCAGGTTAATATAGCGGCATTCATGGAAACAACATTTTTTTGATTCAAGATTGCAGTCACGCTGCCAAGCGGCCATTTCAGAAACTTGAAAATATTTTCCAGGTTCTTCTCTTGGCTGTTTTAGTATACTCCCAGATACAGTGCATCGCATTCTTAGTTGGCCATCCTGTACCGGTATAAAAGTCATAATATGAAAGCCGTAAAACGCGGACTTGCAAAAATGTTAAATTTTTTTGTAGTTTCATAAATTCAAATTTTCTTCTATAAGTTCGGAATCAGAAATCAGGGTTGCGACTTAATCTGGAGCAAGTTTTTCATTTATCATTCAACGTTGGAAGGCCAAAAAATGAATGTTTTATTTTGTTGAACTATCTATGTTTTTGCATTTTTAAAACACCTTATAAGAATCAATTATATTTCCGCATCGTAATTCCTTTTTTTTTTCGACAAGCAAACTCTTACAAATACTAAAAATGATACGCTGTTAAAAATGTACAAAGGTTCGGGACCATATCAAAATAAACTAGGTACTTCTGCAAAATATTGGCAGTTTTCTCAATTTTTATTCCACATTAGGATTTTCTCTGGTCTATGAATGTCACTTTAAACGTAAAATTCGTGATATTTAAAAAACGGTTAGACTTCCTCAGAATCCAAAACTGGAGTAATATACAGGGTATCCTATTCAAAATAGGCGAATTGACACCTCCTTCCGGTATAACCAGAAGTCGCGCAACGCTATTATTTCACTTGAAGAGAGCATCTTTGAAAATCTCACAATACAAATTTTGACAACTCCAATCGCCCTATTTCCCGAGATATCATTCTAATGAAGGGTCACCGTGAGAGTGAGACCCTGTATATTTCTGATAGTGTCTAGAGGATATGGTTTTTTGCTGTTCCCGTTTTTATCCGGCACAACTTTCATTAAAACATTATTGTTCATCTTTCTCTTTCAAACTTTCAATACTCCCAGTGGACAATATACAGGGTGTCTCAAAATCGGGGGCTATACAATCCATGGGTAACTCTGTATAACCGTTAGAGAATGAAATAAGACCATCAAGAAGTTTATATTATTTGGGTTCTGCTGTGAAATAATATAAATATGAAGGTTGGTAATGTTTCTCAGATTACCCTCGCGAGAATAATGAATATAGGTTAAATGTCGCTCATCCATTTTGAAAAGGTACAAGTTATAGAGGGTGTCAAATGAATCAATTTATGATAATTATTGAACACATGGTCGGTAAATTTCAAAATATATACTCGAAAAATGGGCAGGTTTTTGTTTGTTTATATGTTACATGTTTTCCTGTTGATACCTCCTGACTTGAAAGCTCCATCGAAAGAATCTCGCGTGATATGATATGACATTCATGGATACCAAATACAATACCTACAATTAGGTGCCAACCTAAGATTCGCAAAAGAATATTTTCATCAACAACAAAAACTATGAGGGGATTATCGCGAAAAAGATGGACTTTCAACTTTCTCAAAACTTTAAATGAAGCTTCATCTTCATGCGACTAAAATTGAAATGCGTCTTTTGTCAGTATTTTGGGATGCATAACCAGAATGGCGATATTTTGGACTCTCATCCCTTTTATCTTAATTTTGGCGCTAGTTATTGCAAATTACAACAGCCTACTTCAATTAAAATTTGATATTGAGAAATTTGAAAAAGTACTAAATATTTGATGGGCTGATATCACGGCAAACGGTTAATCCGGTTCTTTACAAATCATAATCTTTTTGCGTAAAAAGTTGGAAAATATATTCAACCTGGTTTTTATAAGCTAATCGGAATTTTACTTTGTATAAAATTGATTAGAGTGAAGATGAATTAACAATTATTATTAATTTCCTGGCTATGGTTACGTGTATCATGCATGATATTTTCTTCTTGACACGGAATATTCTATTGGATCCAATAGCGCTTCCGACGGGCAAGATAACGTAATGTTTGGAAAATATTTGCGATATTATGATATTTATATATCAATCACGATGAAAATCATAAAAAGTAAAATAGTTCCGCTAAGAAATAAATACATGCAGGGTTAGGAGAAATTACCAGAACGGTGGAATATTCCATGCAGAAGATACAGGAGCAAAATTTTTTTAATTATAAAAGTTGTGGGGCTTTTTCAAAAATCTACATATCTGTGAATATTGGAATATACAGGGTCGGACATAAAGTTATAAAGCAATCAAACAAATATTTATTTGAGTCAACTTTATATTAGTTTGATTTGATTTCTTTTAAGTTTAGAAAACAAGACCGTTATCACAGATCTTGTCCGTCGGAAGAGTCCAATACAATCATCTGTTCACGAAAATTTCGTTTGATAATAATGGAAACGCATCCATGCATGTAAATGTTGATTCGTAGTTCTTCAAGTTGATCATATAGGTACCTACAGAGGTATCACAAAATCAATAAAATTGTGACAAGGGTATACCATTAACAATAAAATACAATGTATCCATTTATCTCCAGTAAATTATCCCATAATAAGTATTTTACGAGTACCAGAAACTAAACCTCAGTTTTGTGTAAACATCATTAGATAAGCACGTGTCTTTTGTGGATAGATGAAAATGATTTTATTGTGCCCATCTACCTATCTACAGATTGAAACGAAAATTGTTTTTTCAGATGGTCGGTTATTTTGATAAAACTATAAGACCAAGTATAGTATTGGCCATAAGTAGATTATACGCCTGAAATTTTATAAAACCTCAGACATCAACAAAACTTATGATGCATTTAAAAATTTGCCAGTTTGCGTGTCCTGGCGATTTATTCCAAAAAATTGTTTAGTGTCTTTTTTTTCACGTTCAAAAAAGGTAGTGTCTTTTTTTTCACGTTCAAAAAAGGTAGTGTCTTTTTTTTCACGTTCAAAAAAGGTAGTGTCTTTTTTTTCACGTTCAAAAAAGGACACTTTTTAAAACTTTTTTCTGTGTAGTTATTGCTAAAAATGACTAGCACCATTCGAAAGAGGGGGACGAACTATGTACTTTCTGAAAATTTCACAATAATTGAAAAAACGATAGTCTAGCTATAAAATTTTAAACGGTTTCTTTTTTGAACGTGAAACACTTTTTTGGAAAAAATCGCTGGGACCCGCAAACTGACAAATGATTTGAAGTTTTTAAATTCACCATCAGTTCTTTGATTACTGATGTAAGGTGAAAGTTTTATCAAATTTTAGGCGGTTAATCCATGTATGGCCAATTCTGTACCTACCAGAGTACCTAAATTCAAAAAGCGAAGGACCAAGTAGGTATAGTGTAGAAAATGATTCGCTGCATTGAATAATTAAAAACGAATGAACAAACTATTAATTCAAATTAAATAATAGTAATAGGTAGGTATCTTGTCAGATGGAACCGTAATAGCAATGCGCCAAACTTCAAAATACCGTTAGCTCTGAATTCGCTGCCACGTCAATTTATTTATCCCTGATCTCTGATAATATTTTAATATTTCAACAATCTGAATCAAAGTTTCGATAATTTGGGTTACTATGATTTACGATATCAGACAATACAAATAATATTCCTATACAGTTTCAAAAAAAAGACGTGTTAATTAACTCTCAAAATTACCTCTACGTATTCTCGTATTCACTGCTATGAAGATAAAAGTATCCAAATTGATGTAGAAAACATGAAACACGCTCGAAATCAAATCACTCTCTTTGAAACTACAAGTCATCTTCATTTGAAACTTTCATAGAAACAAAAACAAAAACTTTACTGTATACGTTACATCTCCAAGAACGCTAGCTATACTTGAGCTTGAGCGAATTAGAATTCCGAATGTTAGTTCCCATAATAGACACGGGTGGCGTCGCGAACTGGTGGGTGGGGCGACTCGCCTATTCCCCTCCACAATTTTCCCGTTCTGATAATTGTACAGCCAATGAGCATGATATTTCGAGCGATAGTTACCGTGGTAACCACGGACTTTAGTCAGTGATTCGCCCAGTGGTTTCTATGGCGACAGCCCTCCCTTCACGACCCTGTGTGTTTGACTACCTAAAGCTCTTGGTACTTCACATCGGCTTGTAGTATCTAAGTAAACAGGCTGCAAGGAGTATTTGTTTTTCCAATCAGTGCAGGTTTGGAATACCTAAAGTGTTAACTTGTTTGTGAAACCGTTCGTGATGTAAACAATGAAACAAAACCTCCGACGACAAGTTAAGATCGAATTGATTGTTTCGAATCGCAAGTGCGCGTAAAGACGAAGTGATTTTTTTATCTGAGTGCAATAAAGTGACAATGCTCGCGACACAAAAATTATACCCCGATGTGAGTAGTATGTCAAGTACATCAGCGAACGCGATGGCTCCAATGACTCCCACGTATTCTATGAATTCTATGTCCTGTGTTCCCATGGCGTCGATGAATTGTTCGCCACAAGCCCCTATGTTTGGATCCAGCATGCTATCCTCGGATATGACCAATAACAATATGGCTATGAACTCTAGAATCCATCAAAGACAAGGTTTGGTGAACGATTCTCCCCAATTGGGCTACACGGCCATAGGATCCCCCATATCGCAAATGGCTTCATGCATGGGAACTTCTATGTCTGGAATTCCAAACTACCAGATAGGACGTGGAGACTTGGGGGGCGGTGATACATCCCCCAATTCGCTGCAACGAGTGCGGACTGAAAAACCATACAGAAGATCATACACCCATGCTAAGCCTCCATATTCCTACATATCTCTAATAACTATGGCCATACAAAATAGCCCGCAGAAGATGCTTACTCTGTCGGAAATATATCAATTTATTATGGATCTGTTCCCGTTCTACCGGCAAAACCAGCAGAGGTGGCAGAATTCCATTAGGCACTCGTTGTCGTTCAATGACTGTTTTGTGAAAGTGCCGCGCACTCCAGATAAGCCGGGCAAAGGTTCGTTTTGGAGCTTACATCCCGATTCGGGAAACATGTTCGAAAACGGGTGCTATTTACGTCGGCAGAAACGTTTCAAGGATGAAAAGAAGGAAATTATCAGGCAACAACACAAGAGCCCCTCGCACCATAGCATGGATAACAGCAACAGTTCTGGTAAGAAAACACCGTTGCATAACAGTGAGGACAAATCTCATCATCTCGATAAATCACCCGATAATAATCTCAATTCGATGATGAACATCCACCCAAGTAAACTGGATGTGGAACATCAAATGAATTTGCTCAATGCTAATGATTTGAACATGCACCAGCAACACCACCATCAAAATATGTCACATGAAGAACTCTCAGCGATGATCAATCGTAATAGCCATTTGGCGTTGAGCGAACAGGCCATGTTGCATCACAGTTCGATGAACCACCATTTGAAACAGGAACCCACGGGCTACACCCCGTCGAATCATCCGTTCTCCATTACCAGGTTACTTCCTACAGAAAGTAAGTCTGATATAAAAATGTACGCTGATATGGGATACACGGGCTATAATACTCTGGGTCCTTTACCCAACGCCATTCATTCTCACGCTTCGTTAGGAAATGATTACTATAATAGTTCATCATTGTATCACACATCAGCGGGGACGACGAGTTTGTGACAGTATCCTCTATCCTAGAATTATTTTTGACCTCGAATAAATTGATGTAAGTAGCTAGTTATCCTGAAACTCTGTTGTATATATGTATTTACATAGAAGTTTTGAGGCAAATCTGAGTGATATTGTTGAACTTGACGGCATAGTTGTGTGCAACCGATATCGATTTCAATAATCTCAGAAAGAGTTTTGATCTGTGCATACTACCTACAACCTTTGCAATGAATATATTTTAAGCATAAGTCCAAAAACTTCTCGTTTAAACATGTGATTTGAACTCAAAATAATTATTGTCTCGTTGTTTGTTTTGTTTTTCCTTTATATGAAGTAGCATTAAATGTAAACACTGTACAGATTTTTGTAAACATTGTAAATTCTTATTCTAATATTGTGATGTTCTCGATATACTTAATTGCCTAAGTATATTGAACCTATATGGATATGTGCAACTGATGTGAACTAAAACTGTACATTTTTGAAATATGAAAATATATAATTTATGTATAGTATTTTTTGTCATAATAAATGTTTCACATCCCAGGGTGACTTTATTTTTTTGATAAATTCATTTCCCGCTCATGTCAAAGTTTTTATCTCCCAGAATATTACACCTCAGAGTACGATAAGATAAAGCTAATGCAATGTGACCGCTGATAAAATCATGTGCCCTCTGAATTGTTGATTATATCATGAGTGGCTTGTTTCCCTGCATGATAAAATTTTACCTGGAAAGTGATAACGACGATGTGTGATATTTTTGAAATCAAATATTCAGATATCGATTGATTTTCCATACAAAATTGTGAAATTCTATTATTCATAATAAAATTTTCAAACAATTTTCTGGCCTTTTTTGGTATTTTACAAAGTTATTTTTATCTGGAAATCACGCAAACCTACATAATATAAAGACTTGAAAAATGTAATGCAATGGTATATTTAGGTAGGTATAGACGTATATGATTGTTTCATTTTGTCTATTTGGAAAATACTGCAATAATTATTTATTAGTTTTATTATCAGGTAAATGGTAAACTCTCAATTTAAAGATCAGGAAAAAAGTTTTGTTACATAAATGAGATTTTTCGATTTTATTTGTTAATTTCTTATTTTCATACCTGTAACTGACATCAGAAAAGAGTTTTTCCGAAATAGCGTTGAAAAAGGCGACATCACACAAATTTCGACTTAGTTATCCCCCCCAAAATTATTGATATTAAAATTTAAAACTACATGAATGTGCTTCGATGAGTATCTTTAGCAAAAGATTTCTTTTTATTTGAATTAAATACAGGTTCGAAACTATGAATTTGCACAGAAACGAGAATGTTCTCATTGATCTCGCATGAACTTCTAGGATTAGGAATTTGCGTTGAGTTGGTGATTTTGGTTATTGACTTGCTGATGCTGTAATATTGAAAAGAGATTAGTACCGACCTATACATTTTTCAAAAACCAAGAGCTGTTTAATGTAATGAATACTAAAACTGTCCTAGTAAAATGAATATAAATTCACATTCCTCAGCCATCGGAAGCGAAGAAGAACTTATCAAACATGATATTTTTAGTGGAAAAAAAAGGACCCAAGCTCTATTATATTTTGTTACTTGTTACTATTCTTATATTTTTCTCATAATTTAGGTATCTGACCGATATGAGGTATTTAAATATGTAATTGTAATTTTTTTTTAATAAAATGGAGAATAAGTTCGCACACGTTTTGATTTTCTAGAAGCTGAATAAGCAGATGAGATTTTATCACTAATAAATAGGTATGTTGAGGAATATTTTTCTTAATTTGTGAACATTTTGGAATTTTGTTCAATGATACAGAATTTCTTATATGTTTTTCTTTGTTCCGGACCCATATACAAGACGGTTGCAAATTTATTTCACATATTATCAAAATCAAAATATCAATTTGATAATAAGTTTAAAACTTTTGGAATTATTGTTTTGATTTGAGTTTGATTGACTGGTCTATTTTTGGAAAACATTGGAAAATATATTCTAGCATTCATTGAGTTTTGTAAGTGAATACCTAAATACCTGAATTGAGACTTCCAGGTTGCTCAGTTCCAGAGGCATCCTTCAACCGAGCCTTCAACGGACATAGAATAAAGTAAAGAAAACTTATCATTGAGTTTAGGAAAAAAAGTGATTCTTCATAAAAAGTTCTGTATGTTCTAAAATCTAAAATACAATCAACAGATATCAATTTTTTGCAGTCCCATACGAGGTTGATCATAAAATATGAACTTCGCCCAAGGGCCCAAGACTAAAGCACCTTTATTTTTGACAATATCGAAAATTGTTATTGAAAAAAGTGTATCAGAACTAAAAACCATGTCTCAATATGGTATTGCACCCATTTATTTTGATAACATTATTTGTATGCATTTTATTTAAGTGCCAAATCTTCATCCATAGTTTCAAATGAAGAAAAATCAGTAAAAATTGTAAAATGGTGTAATTGCACATTATTCAACAGGGTTTTCAGTTCTGATAAACTTTCTTAATAACAGTTTGAGATATTGTCAAAAATAATGGTACAATATACTCTTGAGCGAAATTCATATTTTTTGATAAACCTTGTAAACGACTGAAAAAAATTGATATCTGATTACAATCATCTAGATTTTAGGATATGCAGTACCGATGAAAAATAACTTTGTCTCCTAAAATTAATAATAAAAAAGTTTTCAATATAGTTCCAACTTAGTAAGACACACTGAGTATGTCAACTTGATTCTCGATAGGGGATTATGATGCCGCAGTTTTTAAAGATCCGCATTAATCCATCCATGCTCATGGATAAAAAAGCTCATACAAAAAGATATTGGACACTTGGACATAACGGCAAGGCATGATTGAATCGATTGATATTTTTAATAAGTTCGGAGCGGATCAAGCCATAATCAAAAATGTCATGGGCCTTTCAGTTTTTGAGCTACAGGGTGATTTTGAAAAAGTCTCATTTTTGGACACCCCTTGTATCTCAGCTATTTGTTAACTTATCGGAAATGTAAAAACGGGTTCTGATGAAACTTTTCACATTGGCGTGGTCAGTTTTTTTCTATATGTTATCGTTTTCGAAATATTGACCTAAGTTGGGTTTTTAAATCGGACACCCTATATATTTATAAAAAAATTGATTTGTCTTTTTACAAGCTTTTCAAAAATACAGTATAGTATGGGTCTATTTTGATCAACCACGACAATAATCCCAATCTTCGTAATTCGCAATCAAAATTTTGCAGTAGGCCATCGCATGAAAACCAACGATGGTTGTTATTGTTCACGGAGGTCTCAACTATGGAGGATAGTCTCAACCATATGTAGGATGTATAGATTTGCGACTATGGCAGGTAACCAGACTATCGAGAATCTTGATATGAAAAGTCGCAGAGAATAACGATCAAAGTCAATTTTTACAAGAAATGTGCCATCATGTAGCTTGATCCAAACATAATACGATCATCATTCACTACGGCAAATAAAGTTCATATAGTCCTGGATAAAAAGGTTTCAAAACTTTGTTATGCAAATTGGTAATATTCGACGTCAAACATTATGTTGTGAATACTTAAAATATTATAACTGCGGACTAATGCGGACTTTGATTCGCGACACTTTCTTATGTTAAGTTGTTTTGTATTAGGTAGGTAGGTAACTAAATAAGCTTTTTAAAATGTTCGAAAGTCTAGTCTTCTATCATCTTACCTACACATGAAAGTTGAGAACCGTTGTCAAGTAATCAATAACAGACATCGTTGGTTTTCATGCGCTACTGCAAAATTCTGATTGCGAATTATGAAGATTGGGTCTATCGCAGTCGTGGTTTATCAAAATAGAGAAATATGATATTTTTGAAAAGTTAGTAAAAAGACAAATCAATTTTTTGGTAAATATATAGGGTGTCCCATTTAAACCAACATTGGTCCACCTATATTTCTAAAACGATAATATCTAGAAAAAAAACTGGCTACGCCAATGAATTTTACGTAATAAGCTCTATCAGAACTCGTTTTTACATTTCCAATGAGTTACCAAATAGCTGAGATAACGAGAGGTGTCTAAAAATGAAACTTTTTCAAAATCCCCATGTAGCTCAAAAACTGAAAGGTCTATGATATTTTTCTTCATGGCATCTTTCATTTCACAAAAAAGTAGCTCAGGTTCGTCAAAACCGCAAGGTTCTATCTTCAGTCATATAACCGAGATATCCCGCAATTGCAACGAAAATGGGACTCCCTGTACATCATATGTGACTGTTACATATTTTGTCATGAAAAATGGCATATTTTGTGTTGATTCGTTAACTATTATGTATATTTCTCCATGAATAATGGCATATTTTGTGTTTTGATCCGTTACTTATTATGTATTTTTGTTCGCAATATAGGCACAACTCTAAATATACCTTTAAATGAACCTTCAAGAAATAAAACAAAAGAATCAAATTATTGTGATACGTAAATTGATCACAGGAGAAAGTTAATTCGTAGATTTATCTCCTTTAATATGGCTTCAAGACGCATCAACATAACTTGTAATTTTTGTATCGAAATATCTCAAAACGACGTTTTCAGAGTTATGCCAGTCTTCTCGCAAATGAGCGAAATGATATATGTACCTACATAATATTAATTATTTTTATGATGAGATAAATCCGCAATAATAGTTATTTCTGGTACTAGTGCATCATGTTGAAAACGAGGCTAAGCGATGTACAGTCATTCCAGGGACACCCTGTATATTATAGCCAAAGCCTCCAAGTTGCGCTGAATTAAAAAAAAAAAACGAAAAGCTATACTCTTATTTTTTTTCTATTTTTCATTTTTTTCTCCTCTTTTATTTATACAATCATTTCGAGACTTGAATTTCATTAAAGTCATTTCTCCCAATACCTTCCTTCATAATATACGCCCTTTCAACTTGACAGGTAGTCCAATAAAGATCATTTGAAAATAAAAAAAATTCGGACAAGCAAAATTTCATAAGGAAAAGTTATCGAGAATGTTCTTATGTATAATTTGCATACTTTTTTTTCGTAGCACAATTCAAAAAAACCACCCCTATTGCTCAAAAACCCCAAAGAGAAAATTTTGCTAATTCTACACTCAGAAGACAGTCGCTTACAAACCTTGTCCGTAATTGTTCCATTCTACCCTATATGCGGCGATATAATTCTATTGGATTAAGGTACTTACGTATACGTATGTATTGTCCAAGTTTTATTGAAATTGATTTGACCGTTTCAGAGCCGGAGCTATCACGGAATACCCTATTTCAGGGTGTAACTTCAAAAAGTACCGTATTCACCGGATAAAGGTCCCGTGATAATGGTGACTAGATGATTATATTTTCTTTTTGAACCAGGCGTTGTAGTAGGAACCATGTCTTGAGTCCTTCGAAATATGATTATTCCTTAAACGATATATCATCTGATGCTTTGATTCATTTAATTTCGTGAACAATTTTCATAAAACGTTATCCAAATAATATATCAATTATATCATAGTAGTTGTTGTTGCCAAGTCAAAGACATTTCCATTTTGAAATTGGAAACAATCAATAAATTCCCCAACCATCAATTAATTAATAACTGAACTAATACCACCATAATCCCAATATGCAGCGTATTTGCTTTCCGGCCATACATTTTCGATATCGTCAATCCAACACTAAACCTTCATATTTCGTGGATAGTCATTTGTCCTTATCTCTGGCGCTTTTGGCCAAAAAGCCCATCCATCATCGACGCCCGCTCTTATATTGTTCTCCGCGTCTGAGTGGCCCTTGGTCACTTTAATCCCGTAAAGAGATCTTGGAACACGTAGTGCGAAACTTTGATTTGATTAGTGAGGGTTTTATGGGATGCCCATGAGTCAACACCATGCAATACATACTTTTAAATTTGGATCAAACTTCAAAAATCTATATTTCATGCCTCCTTTTTAGCAGTACCACATAACACTCCTATAACTCATGCAATCATCATTACATTGTTTGGAGTATTTACGATTCATAAGATCGATACTCTAAAATAAATACAAGGATTAAGTAGTAATCTGAAAAATAACATTCATTAAATAGATATATCGAATAGTTGGGCGAGGTCAGTGAATTTTCTTATACGACAATGACAGATAGTGAGAATAAGGATTATTGAAGTCAATTAAAACTGTGAATAATGAAAAATGAGTTGATATACATGGTAAAACACAAAACACAAACATTCTACTTAAACGATTTTAGATTTTTTTAGTTCGCCACATGGAATATCTTACTGAGCTCACTCTGTGACCTGATGAATTGCAATTGAATGCTAATCTTTACCAAAGTACCACTGCTATTTTGTTCATATTGAAGAAAACCGTAGAGACGAGTAGGTACCTAGCAGTGACATAGGAGTAGCATTGTAACAATGGACAATTTGTATACATTTTCAAATGACCTGAAGTTTTTTATACGTATTCGAGACAATATTAGAAAGTCATCAGCAAAAAAATGTTGCCAAAATACTCAAAAATATACTGAATAAATAAAAAAGAAAACGCAAATTTCACTGCATGATCAAAAACGGGGCGGAGCCAAATTATCCTCCCGAGAGGGAGAGAGTCATCTCAGTCAATACGCCAGACGGAGATAGATAATATATTATATGACGTAGTGGATGTTGATTGGCGCTTTTTGATCGGTGCATGATTACTACATTAAGAGAGGTCGTAGGATGATTTTTAAACATCAATGGCATCACTAGTCTTACTAATCCTTATATTTTTCATATTTCCAAAAAATGTGCAAATTGTCCATCGGGCTGAGTTCGGGGACAACCAAATCTACAAAATATATCCTATGACCGTAATTCATTGACGAAAATGTTTGATTAGTTTTAAATTGAAATTGTTATTTTCATGTATTTTCAATGTCATTATAATTGTAGGTTTATCCTAATTAAGGATGAATACGGATGTGTTGTGAATCCCTATATAAATCCTAATATACTAAGCGCCGGTACTTTCACATTCAAATAAATAAAATAATTCTATGTCAAATAACTATCCATCAGATAATAAATGGAGCGTTACCTAAGGCGGAACCTATTTGTAGGTTATTCTGAGGGAATACAATCGACTACTAATTATTTGTATTTTGTGAACCGTCCTCTTACACCATACCTACCTACCTATAATTACACATATATCAACTGCCAAACTATAAATAATACAAGTTGTGCTTGTGATTTTGAAAGTGATACACACCTTGTATAATAGATTTGTCGCTATTACTGCTAAATAGGTACTGTAAATAAATACGCGCTTAGCTCAGCTTTGTCAAATGTTTGTGGAACAAATATTTACGGTATTCGCTATAAGAATGGCACATAACCTGTAACAGTGAGCTCTAATGTTTTTGGAGCCTCATTGATTCACAATATTTAGACAAAAAGGCAATTCCGGGTAGGTGAATTTTAATGAACATTAATCAGAGATAAAATTGCCGATTTTCCGTTCTGATAGTCGGTAAATGCAAATAGAGTATCTATGGGAGGGGGTGGGTCTCATTCATTTTGTGACTCCAAAACAGATATTTGATCCCTGAGATCTTTCAGATGTCTGTTCATGCGCTATTTCTGATCATTTTGTTGCTTGATGTAGATAGTCTTTCAGGATCTTTCCGTCCATAATTACATTATGGACGGAAAGATCCTTCTGTTTGGCCAGCCATTGGGCATTGGGAGAGCGGTGTGAACTGACTGGCCCGGTCACAAGTCAACATTATTATTAAATATTAAATCTTGGCATTATTTCGGTTGTAAACGTTGGGGAGAGTTGATCATAGCGAGAAAGCAAGGGTGGTTTTGCAAGACGTTGATGCGATCCTGGGGGTGGAACCTCCCACCGATTGCCAGAGGGTCGGAGGCATAGAAAAGTGAATATAATACATAGAAAAGTGAATATAATATATCAGTATATTTTAATCACTTTTCTATGGTCGGAGGGTTCGAATTAGCGACCTTCTATTTCAACCGTGACCTTGATAAACAGAGTGGTCGGAACGTTATGGTCGATTCTTATGTGATTCGAATGAAGTGCTAGATATACCTGGGTGCCGATTCTGGTATACCGATAGAACGGTCATATCGAGATAAGTAAACGAAGAATTATATGGAGGTGATCTCTCACTCTTCTCGATATGACCGTTCTATCGGTCCCAGATGCGGCACCCTGAAGGTTCTAGGAGGCTGACTGACATCGTTGAACGAGTATTATAGGCTAATGGCACCGTATGCGCGTGATCAACTCGGCCTGGAGACGGGGTCAGGGTTACAGGAGGACGTCAACGTGAGGAGCTTGAAAAGGGATTAGGAAGAGTAGAAAAGTCTGAACCTACGATAGGCGAAAACGTCGAATCTCTTGATTGAAGGCTCGCTGGCGTTGATGTGATTTTATCTGGCAAAAGTGCGTTTGTTGCGTAGCGGACTATACTGGTGAAACACAACTTCAATAAAATTCCCATTATTGAGACACACACATTTCCAAAAATTCCCGAATAGAAGAACAAACTCTTCAAATCAACCATCAATCAATTATTATCCGCTTTAAAAAATCGATATTTCCCCGATTAAGACAATAAATTAGCAGAAGCCCCGATTCAATTTAAATATTCCCCAATTAGATCCACTTTCCGGATCTAATTACTTGCGTCACTCATTTTCCCGGCTCCAATTAATAAGCATTTTTATCCGAGGAATAGAATCGAATCGATTTTTGTGTCTGATAACTCACCTTTTATCTCGATGATAATTCGGATTCGAGCACAGTTCGTTGGGCTGGTGGGAAAAAGGAATTTATACGGAGATAACGAAGTTTGTCATAGCCTAAGCACGGAATATTTTTGATTTTGCTGAATATGTATGTACAATATTCTACTTTTTGGCTTGGTTAGTTGTAAATTCACCATTAACTTTCCACAGAGCTAATACCTATATTATATATTTAATAATTACAAAAAAACATGTGTACCTACTCACATGACACAAATGAAGTGAGTAGGTACCTATTTGATACTCAAACAAGAAGTAATTCGATTTTTTGAAGAACAATATATGTAGTTACTTCTCGGAGAAAAGTTACTAAATTCTTCAACCACACAAGTCCACTATCATGAAGTCTGATTCTTATACTACATTTTTTACACTCTTCGAAATACAATCTATCCATATTCCATATGAAACCATAATGGACCATATTATTATGATGGTCGCTCCAGATTGTACACCAAATTGTGTAAAAGGTGTAGATCAAGAAACATATATCTAATATTGCCTCTCTCTGACATAAAAAAAGGGACGAATCATCACCAAATTTTAAGATGTTGTAGTTTAAAATTAAAATAAAATGCTACTCGTTACCCAGAACTCCGCCAATGAACTGATTAAAAAGTTTAAAATGGACACAAAGTGAATTAACCGAGCACTCTATTATGTGTATCATGAAAATTTCACTGGAAAATTGTTTGCCATTAATTAATAATAGAAAGTAAACGCATCATCATCAGACATTAGAAAAATTTGTACAGGGTGATTCATTTTCAGCGTCAGGGTGCTGGCTCTCTTAAACTATTCATCATAGAGACCCAGGATGAAAATCTCTAGAGTAATGCGTCCAAGAGAAAATGCTGGAAATATATGACAAGTTTCTAGGAACACCGCAACGGGCGTAACGGTACTATGAAAACAGAAAATCGACATATTTTCGAAAATGTTCTCATTAAACTACCAAAAAAGAATATGGAAACGGATTTGCGACGATATTTTCTTTAAAATTGCTCCCCGACACTTTTCTCTTAGTTGTCAAATAAGACAGCCATATAGACCGTCAAACTTGTTGTTTCTAAATTGCCTGTAACTTCAAAATTCCTGAACCGATTTGACTGTTCTTGGACTCGTTTTAAAGAGAAGAGAATCTGGTCTTTCTGGTGCATGTGCTTGGGATAAATTTGAATCGCTTAAGCCGACCACCCAACATAAATTGTCAATGTCAAAACTGTTTTTGAGGTTTTTTCGACATTTTCAAATGCAAACCTTCTAAATAGATGCCTGTATCGTGTTATCTGGAACGTTTCACCTTCCTACAGATCATTTTTCTATATCTCTTGAAATAGAAAAGTAAAGGAGACCTCATCCGGAATTTCTCGAAAAATACTTTTGAAACTGCCTCTGTTAATTTGAATATGTCAAAAAAAGGACTTCAGATTGGTTCTGATTCGCGTGAGATTACATGTTCTTGAGTTGAAGTTAAAAAGAAAAACCCTCGGAAAAACCTATAAGTGAGAATGCCTACTATTTTTCGTTTTCTTTTCTACGAGCACATTTCAAGTAGAATAAATGGCCGTCAAAAGTCACCAATAAATCTTATTTCAAAAATATTTTTTGAAAATAAAATCAACACAAAAAAAACAAAATGCACCGTCAAGTCGTTGGCATGCAAGGCACTCCTATCCTTTTGACAGTTTCAAGTTTACAGGGCTGTTTCAAAAGTATTCCTCGAGAAGTTCCTGAAGTCTCCATAACTCTTCTATTTCAAAAGATTTAGAAAAATTTTCCATATGAAAGTATTGCGAATTTTTCCAAATGACACGATAGAGGCATCTGTTTAGTTGGTTTGCATTTGAAAATTTCGAAAAAACTTTGAAAAGTTTTGACTTTCATAATTTATGATTTCGTGGTCGTCTGAAGCGAATTAAATCGAAGCCTATGCAAAAGAAAGAGCAGATTTTCCTCTTGCAAACGAGCCGAAGAACAGTCAAATCGGTCAAAGGATTCCGAAGTTATAGGCAATTTAGTAACATGAAGTTTGACGTACACCTGTCTTATTTGGCAATTTAGAGAGGCATCAGAGGAGCAATTTTGTAGAGAATATCGTCAACGGGGAAAATTTTGAAATTATGTCAATCTACTGTTTTCATAGAACCGTTACACCCCCTTGCGGCGATCCTAGAAATTTCAAATATATGTCCAGCATTTTCTCTTGGGCACATTACTATACAGATTTTTTTCCTGAGTGTCTATGTCTATGATAAATAGTTTACTAGAACTGGCACCCTGTTGCTGAAAATGAATCACTCCGTACAATACATTTTCATCTTAAAATTTGGGTGGGATTCACCCCGTTTCATTTGTCAGAGAGGTGAGAAAACCCTTTATACACTACACTCATCAAAAAACTCCAAAGAGCAAGAAATTATTACAACCGTTATTGATTTTTTGAGACGGGTCTATGATGTTGAATTAAAGAACGTATAAAAAGGCTGACCACACAATTTTTCTGACGAGTTCTTACGATAGATTCAAAAACAAAAAGCATTTCAAAGTTTAATTCAAAATCCAATTTATTATTCTTGCGTACTCGACAATATTTTAATGGGTACCTATACATAATTGAATAATATAACCTTATCACCTACAAATGAACCCATATTTTATCAATTATTGTTATCAGATCATGCAAAATGTAGAATCAATCATATATTTTGAACAAGTTCAATCAGAAATTAAGTAAGTAAGTACCTATCAGTTGACAAATGGTTTGAATTTAGAATTGGACGTCCCCATAATGATGGCCTCTGGATTTAGCCGACTGCTACGGTGATGAAAATGTACGGTGAATAACTTTATTAAAAACCAATAATAAAGCTTATTTATTACGTTAATCTTCAAAGAACTGTTCTTCGCTAGCGATGCACTTATCCCTACATTGTTTCTATATGAAAAGCGTTTCTAGAAGCCATTCTTCATCGTTGCCCGTTGCCCCTCCTTCTGTCATTTTCTTAAGTACGGCTTTGATTTTTGGAAAGAGCCAAAAGTCGTTTGATTTTGAGTCTAAGTCCGGAGATTAGGGAGGAGATAACGAGGTGTGCGCGTTGTCGCGACGAAGGAGAAAACTATTATAGGCCAATTGCTTTGCTCTCTTTCAGCATACCGTATTTCCAACTTATCCGCACCTCCAGTGATTATTATTTTTGGTTTCATTTGCTTTTATTTTGTCATGGGGAGGGCCTTGGTTTGTCCTTGGTAGCATAGCTCTAGGAAGTACTATTATAGAATGTATATAAAAAAGTGTGTGAAACAGCTTCAGAGTTCAATGATTGATTTCACAAACATCAATATAACATGCAATCTTTCATACACTAACACATTTTCATGCAGACTGCGCAAATGACGAAGCTCGTATTTTCCTTATTTATCGCCAGAAGCAGCCATGTTTTCCTAATCCGACATCTTATCAATAACTGATAAAAAACCCATGGCCTTATCTCTGGGCGCCATAAATATATTCTGAAATGGCGGCAAATGTTACTCATCCTAATTTTGCATTGGGGATAGTACGGATTACGGGATTTGTGACAATTTGTGCTGAAACAGTTGAATTAGTCATATTGGGCGTGGTAGATAGATTGTTGAAGTATTGTTTAACTAACCAGACTCGCTACTACTATTTGCATACAACTGCTAATGATAGAAAATCGTTGGTTTATAATTTCAAATTTTGCTTTTCATAAATGATAATCTATCACGCATGACGTACAAAAATATAAGACCACCCTTCCGCTTATTACAAATTAATAAACTATATGTAGTTTCTGTTTTCTCACTGATATACAATAAACCGATATCTCAATCCAATTATTACTAATTACATCATAGTATTTGAACAAACTTTCAGTTCTAAATAATAGGTCTCACGTTTGTTTTCATTGTGAGATTTGTAAGGTAAATGAACTTGACTATTTATTTGTTTAGAGCTGAAAAATCGATTATCCATTGTCATTGGTTATGAGATATTCATCAGTTTTTGAAATGTCTCATTATGTCTTATCGCATTGTATTTAGGTTGTTGTTCAGAAACCCTGATTATTCAATATCATCAATGCAAATAGTAATATCTTTATTTTGATGAAGAAATTACTCTTATTTTGTGGGGGTGAAGGTGAGTCATAAGTTTAGTTATTATCCTATTTTGGCATATGCGATACATGGTATATTACTTCATGACAGAGAGGTAGGGAACCACCGAAAAAATGATTTTGTAGGAGTTATTTGACGTAGGCATATAAAGTTCTAAGACTATATGCCTCAACACATATGAGTTATTCAAGACAACAAAAATGTCTCAAATGTGCCAAACCCCAACTAACCTAGCATACATCTCTTCTGTTCATTTTTTATTCACTTAAGAATAAGAATACCTGTAAACTTTGATTTGATATTGCAATTTTCCAAATCAAACCTACGGATATAAATATTTTGACCAAATCTCCTGTAATGATAATTTTGCCATCTTCATTGGACCAACTCGTAAGTACGTGTTGGTATCGAATCCCTGAATCCCTGGATTTATCACTCTAGAAACAGAGTGCCTTCATTAATGTAGGTACAGTTCCCCAACTTTACCAGGCAGATCTTTGTGTTATTTTTCTTTTGCCGAAAAAATTAGAACTACCAGAAGGGTCACATCATTTTATCTTTTTTTCGCAGTGACATTTAACAGCTGAGGATTGAGGGAAATTACCCAATTTTTGAAAACTATTCAAATACAAAGGTGTTGGTGGTGAAAACACTAAGCAAGTAAAACAACAGTGATAGTACACGCATCTACTACCAGAAATATAAATTGTTGAATTTCAAACAATCGAAGCGGGAACCGTGACATCGACGTCGTAGTTATACAGTGCGGCTCTAAAAGGTCCCCCCCCCTTTTTTTTTTTAATGTGTGCACTAAAAATTTTGAAACTTAACAATTGCTGTCGAAATACTACTTTTTGATGTTACTGACGTACTTTTAGTATTCAAGATGGCGGCTGGGCGCCATTTTGAAACATTTGTTTAAATGGAAAAGGGGGTCGTGTGACACCTCATTTTGAAGATCCTGATGAGTACTTTATAACCCTTGAATATTGAGTCGATATCTTTAAGTACTACAAAATGGCAGTACATTTAATTACTACATTGATACATACACTTTAAAAAAAAAATCTTCAAATTCAATTCAAAACATGCTGGAAATATTCTTGACATAAAGTTTGGGTTAGGAATAGATGACAAAAATGTCAAAAAAGCATCTTTTGAATTGAACTTGACGAATTTTTTCAAAAAGTGTATGTATCAGTGTAGTAATTAAATGTAACGCCATTTTGTAGTACTTGAAGATATTGACTCAATATTCTAGGGTTATAAAGTTATCATCAGGGTCTTCAAAATGAGATGTCACACGACTTCCCTTTTCATTTAAAAAAAGGTTTCAAAATGGAGCCCAGCCGCCATCTTGAATACTAAAAGTACGTCAGTAACATCATAAAGTAGTATTTCGACAGCAATTAAAGTATGCCATGTTTCAAAAGTTTTGGTGCACACATTAAAAAAAAAATAGGGGGGGGGACCTTTTAGAGCCGCACTGTATATCTTTACAGGCAATATGCTATATTTATCTATCCAATGCAAGCAAGCTGGTCCTTTGTTAACCTAGTGCTGGTTTATTACCACGACTACGTACTTTTATTGTCTTAAGGCTATTATCATCCTCATCTGATGATGATGCTGAGTTGTGACAATCCCGAAATTTGTTAGTTTCGATTGTTGTAATCTTTCAGTTGTTTTGAAAAATATCTATATTGAATTTTCCGGTTGCTCATGACCGCTACATTTAGGAAATGATACCTACGTTATTTGTCTGCACGAACAATATTCACGACTAGTACGTACGAATAAAATTTTTGTCACTGAACCAAAAGTATTTTATCGGAAAAAATGTGGTTCTTACCAAAGTATGTTTTTTTTCCTATGAGAACCATTTTGATGCTAGCTTTTTGATAATCTTATAATTGCGAATATCTTATTTGAATGTATGAATATAACAAACATGATTATAAACTGAGAATACTCTAAATGAAATAAGGAATATACCAATTGTACTTGCGAAGCAAAAATAGATTAGAATCTTTAACCTTTGATATTCAGTCGGGAATAGTCTAAATGAGTTATATAAATATTGTCGTGTGCTTTTCAATAGCATACATGAACTGGTGAACTTCAAAAACGATGAAAATAAAATGTATGGATGTTAATATCATTTTTATCAGGTGAGCGATTTGATGGGGCGTTTCAATTGAAATTAAAAATACTTTACATTTAATAAGAGAGGCAAGAGTTTTTTTGAATACGTATTCATTTCAAGTTTCCTGTTTCCAAGTTTCCTGTCATGTTATGTTATAATAGTTGCCAGCTGCATTCAAAGCTTACCATGTGCACATGGCAGCAGTTATTAGTTATAAGGCGGAAAGGCTGGTACAGAACCATTAAAAATGTGTAGAGTTACATCCATGTGAGAAGTGCCCTCCTTATACCGGTTTAGTTCCGAAATTGGACTTATGCAGTAAGGCAGCTGGCACCACTCACACCTTTTTTTTTTTTTTTTTTTCAGGGGTTCTGGTCCCCCAAGGAAAGGAATCTGAAACCAGACACTCTGGGGTAGTGTGGGGCTCTACCCACTAAACCTCTCCTCCGCATTAGGACGTCATGCAGGGATAATCCCTTTAGTGTCCCAGTCTTCTAACTTAATTTGAGCTCTTTGGTACCGGGCTACCTTCCAGAAGGCATCTAGAAATACAGGTAGGAATGGCAAAAACCCAATTCCTACCTGCGCAGTCTGATCTCTAAAGGCTACGAAAATAAAAAAAAGAAATAAAAATACGAACAAACTGGAGCCTCTTCCAGTATTGAATCGCGTGCGAGGCGGATTTTGTCCTAACTTACATACTAGCGCTTGGTGCGTTTTGTCGCTTAGTTTCGAACGACCTAGCTTGGTACATCTCCCAGGTTTTTTGTAAAGCGAAACCTACAACTGGTTTCTTGGTCTCTTACGAACCTGTGTACAGAGATCTGCTGGATCGTAATCCACCAGTGCTCTCAGCATCATCATCAGATGAGGATGATAATAGCCTTAAGACAATAAAAGTACGTAGTCGTAGTAATAAACCAGCACTAGGTTAACAAAGGACCAGCTTGCCTGCATTGGATAGATAAATATAGCATATTGCCTGTAAAGATATACAGTGCGGCTCTAAAAGGTCCCCCCCCCTATTTTTTTTTTAATGTGTGCACCAAAACTTTTGAAACATGGCATACTTTAATTGCTGTCGAAATACTACTTTATGATGTTACTGACGTACTTTTAGTATTCGAGATGGCGGCTGGGCTCCATTTTGAAACCTTTTTTTAAATGAAAAGGGAAGTCGTGTGACATCTCATATTGAAGACCCTGATGAGCGAAACCTACAACTGGTTTCTTGGTCTCTTACGAACCTGTGTACAGAGATCTGCTGGATCGTAATCCACCAGAGCTCTGAGCACAGGATCGTCATGCGTTGCGGCCAGATCGACAGTTCTCCACCACTCACACCGATGCAACTCTAGGCACTACCCTGATCTGGGTATAAATGTGCAGCGGTTGTTTTTAGCAGCTGCCTCACCGATGAGTGCAATTTCGGGACGAAACCGGTATAAGGAGGGCACTACTCACATGGATGTAACTCTAGACATTTATTAATATTCTGTACCAACCTTTCCGTTTAACATCGGATAACCGTAAAACAATGTCTCTTTACTAGTTATTAGAGCTCGCGGGGATAACACACGACACGATAATAATGTTTGTTACTTGTTATATTTTCAGTTTATGTTACTTAAGTAAATTGTATTCTTACTTCTTTTAACATAAATATATTGTCATAAACTACAATTTCTCTTAAAAAATGTGTGTTTCCTAAGAATGAATTTGAACTATTTATATCGAAATAAAAAAAGAGAATGTTAAGAAAAGATGTGACAAAAATGTCGTACATAGATTAATTGCGTCATTGAATTATTCCACAGGGATTTTATAAAATGTAGGGCGAAATGCAGCTTTTGATTTTACCTTGTACAACACCAATGTCCATTCAAAATTTGCAAGCTCCTGTATCATAGAAAAATCATGATGTCTACAAATTCACACAAAATTCAGAATCCATGCAAACTGTAACATGTATATATTTAACAAAATTTTGGTTATCCGGTTTTTTGTCGAGGGATGAACAATGTTTAATATATTCCACTATCATCCAGTGAATATTATTCTAGCGTGTCCTCCTTTCCTTCCTCAGTTTCAGATTTTACAAATTACAGCTCTATCATATTATTCAAAGTGCATGGATTCCTGGAAACGTTTCCCAATTACCCGAACAAAGTTGGACAATTTCAATCAAATATGACATTGTTAAAATATCATATATTTTGTTTGATCTCGTGATTTTTATTTAATAAAAAATGTCTTGAATTTCATCTAACCTTGCAAATTATCCAAAATCTGATTTCTCCTTATGATTTTAATTTTTGATAAATTGTTAATTGATACTGCGCTATTATATTTCTTTTGATTGAATGGCCACACTGCCTCGAAAAAAATCTCTAATACGACATGTAACTTTTTCAGTTTCTGTTGGCAACACCAACACATTACCTACTAAAAGCAAGTCGCGGAAAATGGAAAACATGGCATTTTATGGGTGTAGGGGAAACGTTGAAAGTAGGGCGGGGGGAAAATTGGGGGAAAAGAGCATGTTAATGTTCGCGCAGACTCTCTGCAACGCATCAATACTCTCACCAATCCGTGCGATCACAACCAAAACCGATACTCGCGTCTGGATGCGACCGCAAAAACCTGCAATGAATTTTATTCGTGCTGGCGCCAAAGAAATTTTTGGTTGATATCAGACAATTTGTATTATTTTCAACAAAGAGAATAAGTTTTTCTCTGGATATTCTTGGGGAAGCTATGAATGTACCCAACATGTAACGATATGTTATTTTATTATATCCTGATAAAACTTTTCTCCACTCCACCTGACTAAACTTCCAGCTAAACTTCTTCCGTTCTACTTGATTTCCTTCTAACATCCTCATGTTCGTCAGGTATCAGGACACATTGTTATCGTTGTTGTTGTTGTTGATTTGATCCAGGTTAACGTTAAGAAAATAGATTCACTCACATTCGACCAATTATCTTAAGGTGTCATGAACCCAGGTACCACACTATACACAACCCCCGAGTACTACACAAACAAGGTGATTTACTTGTTTGTGATTGGTAATTTTGAAAGAAATCATGTGTAGATCATAATGTTGACACGTTACAACATAAAACAAAGACAAAGGAATTGATAAAACAAATAAATCAAAATAGAGATTTATAAGCGGTAGAAATAAGAATGATGAGTTCTGATAAACCAAGTATCCAGGTAAGCTTCGCCATTGAGCAGAAAAACATAATTTCAAAGCAATTATTTCCTTTTGAATGATGAAATCGCCTTCCATCTTCCATGTTTTTTTTTGCAGTTGATCCTAATCCTTGCATTCAGTAATGACTATATCAAGGTCAGACCTTGGTTTTTCCTGATTTATAGTTATCGAACAACAATTAATCATGATTTAAAAAAATATCATCGATATCCTAAACGACTCATTGATCCGTAAAATTGTTCATCCACTTATTTGATTGTGAATGACTGATAACACTACGGAGACAGACAGATCTCATTGAAACATTGATAAAGTCTATCATTATGTTGTTTGATTGCATGGCAACTCATATCGAATGAACGCATGGTTCTTAGATTTTCAAATTTGTCGGCAATCATAAAGAATTGAGACCAGGGAGTTTACTCCATGGATGGGATTGTTCTGTTAGTAATTATTCTAAACAAAATTCATTTATATTTAAGGTGGGTTGCGGCGGAAAATGCATGCTGCATGGCGTCATAGCCCTCGTCCGTTCTAGTAAAAATAGTTTTGGTAGTTAGAAATATACTGAAGTTAAATAAAGAAAATAGTCTGGCTAATCTGTGAGTATAGATGATAATATGTCAAATGAAAACCTTAGAATCCCCAAATTCTGAGCCAGACTCACTTTCCACTATTTTCAATAAGCCAAACTGCTGTTTTCATAATCTTTATGTTTCTTTTGAGCAAATGTTGAATATGACAGGATAAATAAGTGTAGTTGTTTTCAATTTTTTGAATCTATCCCAGAAATTTTAGACAGACTAAAAAATTCTTGCTTTTTTGTCACTACAGCCACAGCGGCTGGGAAAATAAATACGAAAAAAATCACTGACACAAATTTTTGTTTTAATGTCCCCTACCACCCCTTAAAGTTTGTCGGTATATTTTTGGGACACCCTGTATAAAGGTAATATTTGGAATAAATGTCAAAATTATCGTGAATCACCAAATGCGGAACAAAATTGATCAAACCAATATTGAATTCCATGATCAATATGATCCTCACATTATATTTAACTTATCCATCACCTAACAGATACTGAACATAATTATTGTCTCGTCGTTCCTTTGCAACTTTGCAGTGTTTCACTGAATTAGATATTATTACTAATGAGTCTTTTTTTCACAACCTTCTTTGAGGTGTAGTGGTCGTTCATATAGTCTGACCATCATATTGTCATGAGAAACCGTGAACCGAGGATATGCATATCAATAGATCGCTCAAATTTAGGAGGAAACATAATATTTTATATTCCTACCTCAAAGCCTAAACATCAAGAAAAAAAATGAGAAACGTGGAAGTAAGAAATTGATATAAAAACTTCGGGCCAGAGAATGTATTCAGGTAACACCTGACAAGACAATAAAACTCATTTACCCTGTTGCGCAAAGGGAACTCATCAACCTTATCGGAGAAAAATATACCAAACGTAATAATTATTATCATCCTCAGACCCGTTTGAGAAGCCGCCGTTTTCAAAGTGCCGACATGTTGTAAAATCTTCCTTATCTGCCGAGAGATGAAACTCTTTGGTTTGATGCTAATAATGAAATAAATTTCAGTGGCGCCATTTCCTGTATTTTATTGAATGGGTACTATTATTTCTTGAGTATGTTTCTAAGACTGGTGAAAAAATACAGGTGCATTATACAATGAAAAACAAATACATCCCAATCTACCCCTAAGTAGTGTTTCATGTTTTGTCTGCTTTTTTCGTGCCTAGAAATTGAATCACAGCCCATTTCATACACAAACAATATTTCTGACTTCATGCATCTTTCCCAAATTAATATTTACTTAGCGGGATATTGTCCTTTTGATAGTTCTTCAAGTCTACAATCGGAAGACTTGTGTATTTTAACTAAAACCCGAAATATACCATGTATATGAATGTTTGTATTCAATAATGATCATTACTTCAAGCATGATGTAACAGCTAATGCAAAATTATGTTTTGGTGATAATAACTACATTTTCATGAAGTATTTAAATCGATTACAGTCTGACATTTTTGTCAACTGTCTCTGTCAGTTTTATTTGTTCAAGTTCTATTCATAGTCAGTATACAGGGTGCCCCGGAATTAGACGTCAATATTTTATCCACGTAGTCTACCAGTACCTTCTAGAAAACAAGGCCAAAGTGCTGGCCGTGTGACGTCATCAATGTAATAAAGAGACATTGTTTTACGGTTATCCGATGTTAAACGGAAAGGTTGGTACAGAACCGTCATAAATGTCTAGAGTTACATTCATGTGAGTAGTGCCCTCCTCATCAATGTAGGCCCAAATCTTTATCCTTGGGGAACACATTAGTTGAGTTCGGCATTATCATCGCGGATGCGACAGATTTTTTGTCACGTGATAACAGTCAAGTCATACACGATCAGATCATGTGCCTCCGCTAGTTTTGATCGAACTCAATAGTCCGGCACGTGATTTGGTCGTATATGTTTTGATTGTTATCACGTGACTAAAAATCTGTCACATCTGCGATGAAAATGCCGAACTCAACAATTGATCATTTCCAGAACAGCTGACTTTGACAGCAGCTAAGTGACCAATAAATTGTCATTTCAAAACTTTTTAAAGTGTGTGAGTTATGCTTTTTTGATATTAATGTTGGGCAAATGACAAGCCTAACATGCTCGAGCGTCTGTGGGGAATTGGAAGGGGTCTTCTCGATCAACAGATTTGATATACCATCATACCTGCCTCCAGTGAAGAGCATAAACTATACTCGCTCTTTATTTACTGTATGTGCGGTGCGTGAGCTTTGAGTTGGTCTTGTATGTTTGAAAAACGTTTTCTAGTAAGTAAGTAGCACAAATTTTCCGTCGGAGGAAGACCTGGACATCTTGCATTCACTGAATCTTCTTTTCTTACTACCATCACTTGATATATAACCGACGGAAAAACCGACACCAGTGTTCAGCATGAAAATGAACTGCAAAATCTGCTCTCTTTCTGTGTGTAGCCTTCATCGATCAAAAATCATCAAAACTGTAAGACATTTGGATTGTTTTGACAAGAACATACACAAAAATGATTGTTTGGGTTGCCAGGCCTACAATAAGGACACGGAAATATGATGTATTGATATGGGCCTACATCAAGGTTAATTGATATCAATTAACCTTGGGCCTACATCGGGGCCTACATAGGTGACGTCACACCCGAAAATTTTGAGAGCGCTTAGTCCTTATTATCTAGGAGTTGTTGATTCTACGCCCCAAAATAGAAATAAAACTTCATATAAACTAGTATCCACAAAGTCTTCGTTTTCAAGATTGAAGGTGAAGATCTGATGCAGACGGTTTTTTGTAGATATTTCCAAAACCTGTTAAGAGAATTGAGTAAAATTTGGTACAGTAACTAGACTTTTCAAACTCTGACTGATGAAAAACACTCACCATTGTATACCCTTTATGAGTGGGATATACAGGGACGAGAAAAATAGGCCTCAAATTTTTTGGTTGTTGATGTTTGGTAGTTTTGCCTACAGATTTTGAAAATCTAGAGTTTTCTAAATAAATGAGGTATTCCTGTTCTAACTCGCTGAGACCCACCATTTTCGAGAAAAATGCATTTGAAAATCTTACACACTGATTTTACCTTATCTATGTTAAAACTCTAGATTTTAAAATTGTGTAGGCAAAACTTCTAATCAAAAATCAACAACCAAAAAATTTAGGGCACATTTTTCGCAAGTCCGTCCACATTCCATAGTCATGAAGGTAATAGAATACCAAGTTTCCGTTCATTAGGTAGAGCGTGAAAAGTTTGGCAACTGTACAAAATTATACCCAATTATCTTTCAATTTGGGTGTGGAACTGGACCCACTACTCAATTTTTCAGACCATGTGAATAATGCATGTGTAAAAATAGGGAAGAAAGAAGAAAGTAGGGT
Organism: Orchestes rusci; assembly: GCA_958502075.1. Taxonomy (NCBI): domain Eukaryota; kingdom Metazoa; phylum Arthropoda; class Insecta; order Coleoptera; family Curculionidae; genus Orchestes; species Orchestes rusci. Next base: position 16,006,501 of record OY293307.1, read on the forward strand.
ATTTGAAGCGTATTAGTAATTATCTGAGTCACTGGAGCCGTCTTCTCGTGTTTAACACCATAATCCTACCTCACTTTACCTATTGTGTTTCATTACTTATATCATGTAAATCGGAGGACATTCGAAGGCTACAGGTACTGCAAAACAGAGCCGCGAGGATTATACTGGGCTGTACCCAGTATACTCCCACACGGTGCATGCTGAAATCTCTGAATTGGTTACCAGTTCAGCAGAGTATTGATATGTCGAATGTAGTGATAATATTCAAAATAGGAAAATACCTTTTACCTGCATACTTTGAGAATTACTTGACCCCACGTAGTATGAAACACAATTATAATGTAAGATCAAGACATGAATATGACATTCAGTTTGCCCGGACAACTCACATGCAAAAAAGTCTTTTCGGTGATGGTCTGAGGCTGTATAACTCTTTACCATTATATATAAAACAGTCGTCTAATGTGAAGATGTTTGTGAGAGAACTTAAAGCAAATTATATGTGTAACTTATAGACAGGAAAGCAGGAACATGGTTCATGGTTTGCATTAAGTCTGTACCGAATTGTATATTATTGTATTTAATGCTCGAAAAATTGTAATAGCTATTTTTGCTAAAATAAAGATTCATTCCATTTCATTTTCATTTCATTTCATTTCATTTCATCTTTACAGGTTTCGAAAATATTCACGAAAAACCGTCATCAGGTCCTCACCTTTAACACCCTGTATCTTGCAAACGAAAAGTCTGTGGATACTAGTTTATATGAAGTTTTGTTTCTATTTTGAGGGCTAGAATACGTGGTTGAAATATTCACCCTGTATAGAGGGTTTCATGTCTTGAGAAAAAAAACTCAAACTTCGCAAACAATTATAAATATTGAAACAGATTTTTGTGTTCAAATTTGAATTAAAACCAATAGCTTTGAGGTTCGATACCAAAACAGTAATTCAATACGAACTGAATTCTACATGAAAACAGTAATCGTTGTCGGCTACAAGAAGGCAAGAGGGAGCTCAATCTGCTCAATGATAGTATTTTTAATCCAATGTGTCACATTTCTATGTGATACGTCCACAGAACACATATACAAAGTTTGTGTTCTGTGGATACGTCGTAACTCTCCATCCATGATTTTCGTTTCTCATCAATGTTGGTATACGTGTTCAATTAACCATATTATCTGTTTCTTTCGATGAGATTAATCTATTTTTCTCAGTTATTTGAATCCTCTTTGTCCAAGTTTGATAAAATACTGTAAGCTCAACTTTTCCTCACCAATATTTTCTTCTTACAATCTGTTGTTTCCAAGTAACAGCCTGAAACGCGATCTCACCAATCATAGTTGAACATAAGGTTATCATCGTACCTTATAATACAGATTTGCCACTCTCGGCGAATATTTTGAATAGAAAACTATAGCTTTTTATACTAATGTTTCTTGCAAATTATTCTCAATTTGCTTGTTTGCAATATAGAAACAGATTCATTTTCCCTGGTTCTCAAATTGAAAAAGACAGAGTGCTGAACAAATTTCAATATTTAAATCCACTGATATCAATAGGCATGGACTCTTGACTTTTTCAACAACAAAAAAGGGGATATCACTATTGAGCCTTCATTGATCGTAACCCAGTAGGCATTCTGAATAAGATTCACTCTTAGATCTTACTTTGTCTCATTATGAAGTTCATATTATACATACCATTGTACCTATAAAGAAGAAATAACTATTATAAGTCGTCTACAGTGTATTCGACCGGAATCAAGATCGATCTGTTTGTATCCGGGAAAATATACATACCGGTGATACCGAAAGATGTCAATTTGCTTTTTTGAAGAAGAAGATCCTATAACTCGTTAACCATGAGAGATACAACGTCGGCTAAATCCTTTTCTATTTGGTCCTTATTTGAAAAGATAACTGAAAATGAATGACAGGATTTCGAAAAATTGAGTTATTGTCGGATATCTCCGGAAGTCTTTGGAATTTTCCAAGTTTCGAAGTGTTTTTTTTTTCAAGATTGAAACTGCGCAACTTTGCCTCCATTTAACCGACGTTGTATCTCTTAAGGTTAACGAGTTACCAATGATACTCGAATTTGTTACACCCTGTATATTATTTCATTTTTGAATTCTAAGTGACATTGTACAAAGATTTGATGTATCATGACCTATAACTTAATATAAGGGTTTTTGAAATATTCAAGTTCTCATATCAAAAATGACAGATGTAGATGTAGATATAGTTGAGGGTCGTTAATACTACAGAACTGGTGCCACACACCGGGCCCGTTGTGCACCTACAAGAGGAGCCTCCTGGAAATTACTAGATATTACAATCGTATTTTAACGAGGTTATTCTCTCAGAAACATCATGGTAATGGTAATACGGTAATAGTTTCTGATAGTGATAAAATGTCTGAAAATAATGTATTGTAGACATTGAAAAATCCTCACCAAGCAATATTTTATTACTTTTCACTTCCAAACTATGCTCGACTACCTTGAAAAGATAAGAATATTTTTCATTATAATTATCAGTGTTATCTTCGCCGTCTCTGACGCAAACAAGTCACATATTATAGGTATAAAGTAAACATCTGAGATATATTCGAAGACCTCATAACAATTAATTTTGACTATTACTAGAATCACCAGACATCACATAGCTTACTAGCATGACTTCTTACAAGTCTGTTCATGGGCAAACTTTTCACCCGCTTCTATGTCCTTCTTCAACTGACCCACCGCTTTACAGAAGAGTTTTTCTTCATATTCGCTCATTTTTCCTAGACCCAGGTTCTTATCTACTCCAGATTTTCCCAACAAAAACGGTGTTGCTAGATATTTGACTCCGGGGTATACGTCGCTGGCAACGTAAGCCGATTCTGCAATTGACGAGTAATTACGAGAGTAATTATTATAACGTTCTAATAGTATGATAAAGCTCACCAACTATATTGGACTCTCCGGATAATCCTCGCAAGCACGCAAAAGTGAGTCGTGAGGCTGCGTAAGCCGTGGATAAAGTGGCAGAGCCTTTTCCCGCCTTGGCCTTGACAACTTCTGTGCCAGCATTTTGAATACGTTTTACTAAGTTCTCTAGTTTTTCGCCTTCAATGCATATTTTAGGATTGGATCTGCAAAGGAAACATATCCATTTCGTTTCTAGATATAATATGGTATCGACCTAGATATCAGTGGCACGATAGTATCGCCGGAGTGACCTCCAACAACAGGAACAGTAACATCTTTGGGATCCAAGCAGCTTATTTCTGCGATAAAAGTGGCAGCACGTACAGAGTCCAAGGTTGAAACACCCATAACTTTAGAGGGACAGAATTTGCCTTCGCTTTTCAAAATCTCAGCAGCTATGGGTACGATGGAGTTGACAGGATTGGTAATTAAAAGCAGAATAGAACCGGGAGATTCCTTTGCCATAGCCTATCGAATTCATGGATATACAATGGGCATTGAGTTGATATTGGCTACGTACTTTGGCAACATCAATACCAATTTGGGCATTCACTTTGAACAGATCCTCTCTCTTCATGCCTGGCTTTCTGGGTACTCCAGCAGAAACAACAATGATATCCACGCCTCCTTTGAGTGCTGGAGCAATGTCACCACTGAAGCTCGAGACTTTTGCTATGGTTTCGATGTGTGATACATCAGCAGCGACACCTGTCATATTTGATAGTAATTTTAGTAAAAATATCAGGGTTCTCACCAGCTGTATTAGCCATATCATGTAACCTAAGATCAGTAATGGAGGGATTCAATTTTAACAGTAGAGTTAAGGGCTGGCCAATGGAACCTGCAGCTCCCACGACGGCTACACTTTTTTGCCGTATCTGCACACGAACATGAAGGGAACTTTGATGGACGAAGGCAGAAGACAGTAATCGACGGGAAGTCATCTTGAGTCGTCACTGAAATTTATTTCTTGATTCGACTTTGACAGTGTCAGTCGATAACCTGTCAAAATATACATAGCGGTGAAAAGATCAAAACATTCAAGAATTACATATTTATGATCATCGTATAATCTCAACATACATATAAAGGGACGCGGGCATAGAGCAGTTTTAAACATTTCAAGGCAAAACTATATAATCGTATTTATGCGGCTAAAAGCTAGAATATTGCATTATTTGATTTGACGATTGCATGTGCGGAGAATCCTCATAGCCGTGTACAAACACGGAGCGCACATAGATATACGGAGTGATTGAATTTGCGGCCGACAAACAAACAAGCGTTTGTAATTCTCAAATATTGGTCTAGTGACCTGTCGCAGAGAATGCAATTAAAACGTGGTGTTTGTAGGAATATTGGCTCTCCTGTCTAATTATTATGATTATTTCGAATTTGTCTTTTTATTGAAGCTGAACATAATCTCAGATATCTGGGATCATTATAGAGACACATAATATGCCCACATGACAACTAAAATTTGTCTAAAATTCAATTGGCTTATTTTTTTTGAATAATCATAGACTCCTGAAGGGGTAAGACTTCAAGAACCTACCATAGTTTTGACAAATGTGTTAAGAAGCACATGACTTGAGAGCACACGCACAAATAGATGTGGACGTACCATTCGCCGAGTCTCAGAGCACATAAATGTTGACTCCGGCGCGATTTTGAGCGCCAAATTCTATCGGGTTTTGATACCCGCTCAATGAAATCATGCATTTGCGACCTCAGTGTGGACGTTTGTATGTTTTTCTTTTGTTTTCCAAACTACTATATTGATACGGAGCAAGTTGAGAACACACACATGTGACTTTAAAACAATAACCTACACATGACTTGGGAACACATGCACTGAGCGCGCACGCATATGCGTTTGTTGTTGAGTCATGCGCGGTCAAGTGTCTACTCACATTTCGGTTATTGGTATTTCATCGACAGTTTTCCAAATCATGTTTGAAGTGGATTGATTATGTGAATTTAAAAAACTTCATTTTGACTTCACGTTTATATGAAGGATATGAAGGAGTTCTGTTTTGAGTTACTTAACTGATCACTACTGATTACGACATAACGAAACCGAGCTTCGGGGTAATGTCCCTAACACCGCAGCATCTGATGGGCTTATTGTGGTTTCTGCCTGTCTTTCAGTCGAAGAGCCGCCATTGCCTGAATAAGGTTTGTGACTTCCTATACTGTTTTTCTGTGTGACCTTTGAGGGATGGGTGTGAATGCCCCTATGATTCCTTCTCTAGAACGTCAGTGCTTCACATTGAAAACCAATGTGTGAGGATGTTTTCTCCTCTTCTTTGCATAGCCTACATATGAGTTCCTCATTGAAGAGGCCCATGGTATATGCAAATGTTTTCTTAGAGTGAAGTGTCCAGATGGTTGGGTTTCCTCTCCCATCATTGTTTTACTGTTGTTTATTTTGGACCAACAGTTCAGCCAGCCTCTTATTGAGGATTTAGTATCTCTAATGTCAGGTTCTGGACCTATGAGTGGTGTATTTCCTGATTTGCGTACCAGTTGGTCCGCTCGCTCATCACCAGTTATCCCCTTGTGTCCCGATATCCATCTCACAATAACATTGTTGGATACTCCCAAACTGGCAAGGTTTTGCTGATAATCCCAGACTTGCTTGGATTTAGTTTTCTGACCGGAGTGGGTTTTGATTGCCGCTTGGCTATCACTCAGGATAAGGATTTCTTCTTCTTCGCAGGCTTTCCTGAGGATTTCTTGGATGAATACGTTTAATGCATGTATTTCCGCTTGGAAAACAGTAGCGTGCTCCCCAAGTTGTTGTTAATGAGGGCTTCGTGATTGTGCTGGAGATCTTAGTGTGAGTTTGAGTGCCTCCAGCTTCCGGTGTTGCCAAGTCTATATATCCCCATATTTGCTTCCATTTTGAATTTTGATAAATACGTCTAGAGGACGGAGGCTAATTATGTCTTCATAGCAAGCTTTGGGGTGGTTCTCATGGCTCCAGTTATACAAAGACATGCTAACCTCGGAACTTCATGCCTGTTCTGTGACTGCCTGTCGTTGCTCGATTTTTGGCTACCAGACAACAGAGCCGTAGTATAGTATAGCCACAGTATAGTATAGCCAGTGCCATATACGTGGATGTAAACCCCAAGTTTAACCTACTGCTCTTTTTGTTTCCATGAATGTGGCTGTTCCTCGATTAACTATTTTCTGAAGGTTCTCTTGCCACCTGCAGTTCTTCTCCCAAGAATACGGGTTTGAATTGGCCCCTGTATTCCTTTTCTTCGTGAAGCTGACTGTGGGGCTTTTCTGAGGATTCATCTTCAGTCGCACCAGTGCATCACGATGGTCAGGGCTGTCAGCATCAGTTCTACTAATGTTATGGTCACTGGTGTGCTTGCCTATGACTAGTACGACACAGCCTTGTGCGTAAAACTCTTCGCTGTTGAGTTCCACAAGAAGTAGGATTGCGACTAGGTTCCAGAGAAGAGAATATAGAATTCCTCCCTGTGAGCATCCTCTAGCGACCTCTATAGTCACAGTTTGGTCAAGCATAGTTGCTTGGGTTTTTCTACCTTCCAGCATGTTGGTTTTGCTCTGCTGCAGATGATTATCTTATCATCATCTAGGTGCTTTGTATGGTTCGAATGTATCCATATAGCCCACTCGATTCGGTTATACAGGGTGTTTCAGGAGAAATGGTGGATATTTCAGTACCTTTGTTGTAGTATCCATAATTCTGAATAGAAAAGTTCATATAAGCATGTATCCTAATCTCAATAATTGCTGAGATACAGCTATTTGAAGTTGGTCTAGCATAGCAGAAAGTAATCGATCATACGTGATTAAGTAGACGGTGAATGACAAACGTCGTCGTGGGTGACAGTTGCATTAATCAGTTAGCATTTACAGTATTGTCATCGCAAATTGTTAAGAATGCCGCAGCCCAAAAGATCAGGATACATGTTCATATGAACTTTTTTGTTCAGAATTATGGATACTTCAACATACTAAAATATCCACCATTCCTCCTGAAACACCCTGTATGTCACAATTTGTCGTGCTATAGCCCACTCATCCCTTGTTCCTCTCATCATAAGAATCTAAAGAGATAAAGTGTTGGTTCCCTGTTGCGACTTGACTACTATAGTCGAAGTCGAGCCTGGGAAGAGCGCACAGAGTAATATCCATTGACTTTAAATACTATTATAAAACTCAATGGTTCCTTCGCTAGTTGTCGTGTATTCATCATTAGGCTTCTTTATTGTACTGCTCGTGGAAGGGAGATTCTCTGTAAGCGTGCCTTTTTTTTTACCTCGCCGCAAAACTTTCTCCAAGAGAGTCTTTTGGCTGCTCTATTTCCTTGATATATTTGGTCAGAGTCTGGTAGTATTCATCCCATTCTCTGGTTTTTTTAGCCACTCTAAAAAGTGTGCGTGTCTTTTTCCTCAATACTTCGATATTCTCGTTCGACCAGAGGTTGTATATCTGCCTTGTGAACGCCGCATTAGCTAGCAGTTTTGTTGATGAAGAGGATTATGGCGTCTTGCATTCGTTCCATCGTCACATCTACATCAAACCAATTAAGCAGGCTTTTCCACCTCAGCCCTGTATATATCCCATTTTGTACGACGCGAGTTTTGGTGCATTTGTGACGCCTTATCAATATTATTGACTTACATCAAGATTTATCTACCGCTGAATACAGAGGCTGACACGGGAGGTGAACAGAGTGACGTCAATGACCACTGACTGTCTACGGGTTTCAAAAGTGGGTTTGTTCTCCTTTTCAGAACTCCTAAATTATTGGTTATCATATAATCCATTAGGGACTCACCTCTTTTGTTGATATCGCTACTCCCCCAGAGAGTGGGTTTGTCAGTCCACAATAGTGCGATAGATTTTCCAGGTATTCCGATGGGGGAGATCTGGGTCCATCGAGGTCAAGATAATGTCTTTCTGGGTTCCCGTCTCTTCGTGGGTCAGTTGAACCTGATCCCTGGAACATAGGTCTTTAATATCAAGAGCCTGCACTCCGTTTCTCACGTATATACAGGCCGCAGGTCCTGATGTTTCCTGTGGGTTTCTCATCAAAAAAGATCTTACTGTCAGTGTTTCCTAGTCCGGCTATTCTGCCTTGTTTTTGAATTATGGCCAAGTCTAGTGTATTCTTTGTCATCTACTAGCAAAGCAAAGGGCAGCTGTTGCTGCTTCACGGTGCTGAATCTGAAGGTTTATGTGGACTACCTTCAGCTGAAGGTTAACTGCGTTAGTCCAAAATACACCCCAAGTTTTCTGTTTTGCAGCTCCTCCAGAGAACTGTCATCAAAACCGACTATGAGAATCATGCCCTCACAAGTCTTCAGTCCTCTGTCCTAAGGCTCGCGTTCTGGGTTTAGAGGAGTTGGAGAGCTTGTACCGGCTCCTTGACTCCCGCGGATTTTGTGGGTATCCAGACGGCAGCCCACACGACTGGCACCATCTTGTGGGCCAGGCCTCTTCGTAGATTAGACCTGGGACCACCCGCAGTAGCCAAGTTAAGCATGTTTGATCGCCCCTCCTCTGCACCTGCTGTTTTTGAACTGAGGACCAGTCCTACATTGATCCTCAGTTAGAATTTCCTACAAATATTTCCCCGAAGTGATAGTCATTCTTAGTGCGGTCAGGGTTCAGGGTTTCGCTGTAGGTTTTCCCTGTTGACGTATTGGGTCTTTCCTCAGAGGGACCCGAGTGCTTAGGCTTTTTGAAAGCGCCTTTGTCTGGGGTTGGTGTATTTCCCTCGGAGGGTCTTCCTATTGGAGCGGGGTTTTTGGTGGGGGTGCTGCTGGTCCCTGATGGTTCGTATTGACCGTTGAGGGGATTTGATTCCTGGGTTATGGTTTCTTCCCTGGCTTTGCCCCTCTTGACTGCCTTTTTCCGTCGCTGAGCACCAAAAAGCTTAGACATTTTGTTCGGGCGAATATTGCCCCCGCGCCGACCTGTTGGGTCAGCGTTGACTACCGGGGCTTCCACCCGATCGGAATCAACTGTGAGATTGGGACTCACTTGAGGTAACGTATCCAACCGTTTGTCATACATTGTTCTGTTTTTGCATGCTCTCTAGTCAGTCTTCACCCCTCAGGTCCGTCCGGCATGAGTGGCCCTACCAGTAGTCCTAGAGCTAAAGGCGGCTTAGCCCCAAGGGAGGTTCAGTGACTTTAGTGCATAGAAATAGAACTGATTCGATTTCAGCAGTGTTCATCTAGTTCTGTTTGGACCTTGAACAGAGTGGGAGTAGGTAAGGACTTTGAAGGCTGAACGAATACTTCTTAAAGTGGGAAAAGTCTGATGATAAACTTGTATTTCATACTGTACCGAAAAGTATCATTTACCGGACCCAAAACCAGTCCGGTAAATGACACTTTACATCATCAGAGACTGTGAAAAAAAATTACTTGACTACTCCAAAAATGACATTTTGCATCATCAAAGACTGTGAAATTGCATTGGTAACATGGTTTGGCTGGCGCCATATCATGATTTTAATCAATAACTTGACATAGAATGCTGATAACATACAGGGTCCTTCATTAGTGCGTCGGGCAATCCTAGCGTGGTTATTTACAAAAGTAGAAAAAAAAGTTTTATACAAAAGTTGAAGAATGTGACTTTATGCATATTTTAAAAATATTTTCAAACATACAGGGTGCGTCACAAAAGTATGGCACGAAAAAGTATGATTTTTTTAAATGGAACCCCCTGTATATTAATTGATATTTCAATTCTTTCTTCAATTTGGAACAAAAATTGTGCTACAACTAATGTTCCTAAATTCAACCGTTATCGAGATATCGCGTTTTAAAAATGGCATTTTTGCAACTTTGGCATGCTATAAAACTCAAACTATTCAAGTTAGAGGAAAATGGTTTGCACTTTCCTATCTTAACTTTTCAAGAGCTCTTCTGTCATTTGGATAGAAGGTAACGTCAACTGTCAACTTTTTTCGGCACATTTTGACATTTTGACATTTTGACAATAATGGATTTAATCTCCTTGAATAGCTCTTGAAAAGTTAAGATAGGAATGTGCAATCCATTTTTCTCTAACTTGAATAGTTTGAGTTTTATAGCATGTCAAAGTTGCAAAAATGCCATTTTTAAAACGCGATATCTCGATAACGGTTGAATTTAGGAACATTAGTTGTATCAATATTTTTGTTCCAAATTGAAGAAAGAATTGAAATATCAATCAATATACAGGGGGTTCCATTTAAAAAAATCATACTTTTTCGTGCCATACTTTTGTGACGCACCCTGTATGTTTGAAAATATTTTTAAAATATGCATAAAGTCACATTCTACAACTTTTGTAAAAAACTTTTTTTTCTACTTTTGTAAATAACCACGCTAGGATTGCCCGACGCACTAATGAAGGACCCTGTATAATCAACCTATCTTTCACCCAAGCGGTAACATGGTTTGGCTGGTGCCATCTCATGGTAAGAATGTGAGGCGGACTGCCACTCTAAGTGTATGGTTCGACAAGAAAGCACTTTAAACCGATTACAAAAAATCACAGTATGAAACAAAACAATGTCCGATAGACAGCCGTTAAATGTCATTGAACTACTCGTCTAGAAATTCCAGACTCGGCTTCTTCGTCGCCTCGTCCATAAACATCTCGACACGTAATTTAAAAAGTCATTCACCGCCTTAGTAACGTGAATTACTATGTCATAGTCGTCATGCCATGTTGCCAAATACCAAACTGTATTTGAGTTTGGGTATATTGTCTGGACACATCTTGCGAGTTTTCAGCTGTAGTGTAGAGACAACAGGGTATTTGGAATCATCAACTGGACAAGAACGGTTTGTGTTTATTGTGAACCTTTTTTGACCAAAACGAATTTTGGAGGAAAATTTTTGATTTCGACATATTTCATGTGGTTTTACAAGGTCTTGGGTATTGTTGCTTATTTTATCAAAAAACTAGAATTATAGTTGTTATTTATGGTACTAGTGCGTTGTGTTGAAGATAAGTCACGCGAGAAAGATTTGTATAAATTCTCAAGTGATTTGTGAAACGCACGAGTGTCATACAATGTTCTATCCAACAAATGGAGATAATCGTTTTTTTATAAGATAATTATTAAAGTGTGTTGAAGTATTTCAGTGTGAAAATGACTAGACAGTGACATTTCATACATTTTGGTCAAAATAGGTTATTGTTTGTTTGGTTTTTGGTTGCCACTAGTGTGATATTTGACACTTCACTTGTGCAAAATGACATCAATAATGACATATAACTATCATGCGTTAGATAAATCTAATTTTTTCTTAGTATCAATGGCGAAAGTGATAAGTTTTGTTCCGGCACCATTTTGTATTAAACATTCCTACACACTGTAAAAGCTTATGGTCGAAAAATCAAGATCCAAATTTAACATAGAGAAGTTGAAGAAGCTTTATAGAAATGTCCAATCTCTTGCTATCTTCGAGTAATTCATGATGAAAGTTTAATAATCATTATGAATGTAAAATAATTTATATTAGATAATCTATAAGAAAAGCTGAGTTCTGAAGCGTGAAAATATAATTTGAGAAAACTATCCATCTATAGGATAGATATACAAGACTTCCCATATTAGAATCGGTATTTAATTTTTTATTGTATCACTGTGTTAGTGATTTTCGAACTTGAAAATTATTAATGAATGAATACAATCTATTTTTTGTGAAATTGATGGGTATAGGACCGTTTTGAGGGATGCTGAATACAGTGGCGCGCATTGATTTTATCTAAAAAATATCTAATGTAGTTCACAATTCATAAAAAAACTCGAGCAAAAACGGTCAATTAATACACTTTTTTTCAGGGTAGCCCGGAAACATATGTGTCAGACTGTATTTGTCTTTTCTGAATATCAATAAATTATTTTTTCTAACACGTGAATGGACTTCAGACCTCTTCAACTCCACTTATACTGATTCATTTTCTTTCATATTGCATTTCACCGTTACATAATAGTGAGAACCGTCAAAAAAGCAATCTATTACCACACCAGAGCCATGAAGATTGACGATATTAGCCACGAGACCCGCACGCGACATTTGGAGGACTCATGTCTTGTCCACAGACCAAACAACATGTCAATCAAAGGGACTAAAATATGATTAAGAAAAGGGGTGAATAGCACTGAGAAGCAGATTTTCGAATATGTTCGTAACACATGTCCAGAAGTGTTCTTCGTTTTGTTGCGGTTGATTATAACGGAAAAAGTACCTGTATCTACCTAACTGGCCGTTTGTTACTGTATGCTTCATGGTATTGTATTGTGCAGTTTGTATAGTGTGTATCAGCCAAATGAAATAATTTCGATATTTTTTATAAATTGTTTGAATGCGGATGATTATTTCTTGATAATATACTAAACGAATTTTGATCAAACGCTACTCAAAATCTGATGCATCACCGATGATCTTATAGCAAGCGTTATTCGTCTTCTAAGTCGAGGAATTCAGGTTGAAAACAAATATGATATATTCCGATAAGAAGAAGTCGGAGGACCTCAGATCAAGGGATCGTACTGGCTATTCCATCGATCCTCGCCTCCCTATACTGTGTTTAGACATAGGCTTAATTTGAGGAAACATACCTGTAACATGTCTTGTAAATTTATGTAGGTATTGATTGAAATGTGCTTGAAAGAGAGAGAGCCTCTCTATCCATATAGGTTTGGAAATTCGGTTGAGGTACTGCCGGACATTGATTTGGTTACTTCCTGGAACTATAGCATATTTGATTGAACTTGTGGATTTCCTTTGCTGTTAGAAATTTATTTGTTAATTCGTCAAAGTTATATGATACATTCTGCATAAAAGATTTTGTTCAAAAAATGCGCATCTAAAAATACCAACCGATGTCTGGGTGCTATTTCCAACACGACGCCCATTTATTTATTATACCACTGTGTAATAATTATTAATTATTACTCCAATTACTCAATTAGCAACTAATAGTTCTGCTTACAAAAGTTTTGAGTGTAATCGATTATTATGTCTATATATACATTGGTGACGAGAACAATGATTGATTTCTTCTGCATTTATATATACAACAACTAATCTCACACATACGAAACATTTTCCACTCAACTACCTAACCAGCGTTAATAATAAACCAATGCCCTAGAGAAAATCAGTCTCATTAAAATAAATTAAATGTAGGCACGTTTCTACTAATCTCAATAACCAACAAAAACTTTTCAATTATCGGGTCCCTTGCTCCGTGCGGCTCAAACGCTGAAGTAAGTCTCCCATAAAAATCAAAACACTGTCTTCGGGGAATTCCATATGGAGAGCGCTTGGGGCATGGGAACGGGGATAGGGTACAGTTTGACGTAGTATCTTGGTTTTAGTTAATTCACGATGCGTGGTGAAACACAAGAAATAGCAACTGTACCTATGCACCAAATGATATCACGAACCGCAACTTTGAACCCAGCATACGACCGTTTTCAATGAGTATAATATGTAGTAGAAATTAATTAAAATCAAGGTTAACATTAAAACGTTAGTATTAACTAAGATTTATTATTTGTATGTTTTCATTCTAATATTTCTGTCTCGAACATCTAGAGGTCAGTTAGAATAACGTTGTTTTGAGGTATGGTTTTGTTTATCAAATTGATGGTGTCTGATTTGGACGTAGTTTAGCATGACTACCATTTTTTGTCATCACCCTACTGAGTTGATTAGCTCTTGAGCGCTATCACCCCACTGGTGTGGGTGCGCACAAAACATCAATCACTTTTTTTTTTCTCTGAAGGGCAAAACAAGTCATTATTCTTCATCTGAATTCTAGAACAATAATCAAGTGAGCGCCATTCCCTCCTCCTCCCCTACAAGTGGCATACGCGATTTGAAAATGTTGATAGACCTGAACCGAATCATCCTTCAACTTCGAATACATAAACAAGCATTGTACATGTGGAAAAAATAAATTGGTTTCAAGATAATGAAAAGGCGAATGACTATTCAAGAGTTAAGCAAAAAATAAGACATTTCGTACAAAGCATTTCGACCAATAAATTAGGAAATGAGTGGACGAGTGAGTTTCGAGACTTTCAAAAAACACCGAAGGAAAACCGAAAATCGTATGTCAATTTGCACGGAATTGATAACTAAAGAAGAAGGTTGGGTAAGAGATTTTTATCCTGAGGATAATCCACAGCAGAACAACCAGCAGTATCACTCCACGCTGTCATTGAAAATATTGATTTGACCTCGCTAACGTCATTCTGGTTCAGATTATTCACATACGTTATGTTTTATGCAGGATAGAATTGCAAAATTTCTTGAGTGCTTTGGGTAGCCCTTATTCAAGCCATTTTTATAGCACATACTCACCGCCTTTTGTTACATCCATTATGAATACACAATATACTACAATAATAGTTCAAACTATAAGTGAAAAAACACTTTTTAATTTTTTTTTTTTTAAATCCCAGTGACAGTGACAGATCAAAATCGTAGGTTATCAATATCCTGAGTGAAGCCGTCAATGGCGACATTTGATGACTTCTTCCCCACACAGTGTTTCGAGGAAGTTATAATGCAGGTATTATTCTATGCTCATTCCTTTTTTAACTGTAAGGGACCCATTGAGCATTCGACAGATTAGGTTGGGCGAATTAAAATGTTTGCAAAATTATGTAGGTACCGAGAAAAAGACCAGAAAAAAGGCCAAAACTTATTCTTTTTCCTCCTCCCTCAAGATACTTAGCCGTGCCACACGACGTCGCCTCTAATTCGCGATTTTTTGTCGAGAAAAAAGTTCCTGCCTGTCCACATCCTCCGTACTCTCCATGCGTTAGCACCATACGACTGTTGGTTATTTCCAAGAATCAAACTCTTGCTAAAAGAATATCGTTTTGGTTTTGATGCTACCGTATTCTGGATTTAAGAAAGTAGAAATAATTGTGAGAGATTGTGTCAAAAAGTTATTTTTTCTACTGCCTGGAAACTGAAACTCAAGAATACGGTTGCCGAAATTTTTCTACTTTCGTCTACCTATAGATATTTTGATATCTTCACTACTTATCTACATTGAGCGTTAAACACGCACGAACCAAGTCTAAATAAAATTACCTATTATATTTGTTACTCTTTGCTCATCATTTTATCAATATTTTTTCCCTGAATAAAACAATGCGGCTACAGATGACTTATTTTTGACATATATTGACAGTATTTTCTTCAATTTTTCCATAAAGATTCACTAAGAACTCAACTTATTAACAATATTTTACCTTCCATACGTGAGGATCAATCGAAATAAAGCACCAATATTTGTTAGAACACATTTGTAAGCTAAAATATCGCTTAAATCCAAGGTTAATTGATAGTAGTAAGGTTGCGTTGTTATACGTTCGGGTTTCGGACGAATCAGAATTCAGACAAAAATGACGTCAGTCGGCTCCGATCCGGTTCTGAAATTCAAATAAACATCTAAAAAAAAGATAGAATATGGTTCACACTTGATAATGAGAAGATATTTCACTGTATACCAAAAGCAGTTTGATAACTCACCCTCAAACACGTGTAAAAACGGCCGACACTCGGTGAAAAAAGTGTTAAGACCCTGAAATACGGACATGTTATGACATCAAGATGACACACCGATGACAGGAATGTCAATAATGGAGCTCGGTGACGGGATCGATTCGGTTTATCGTTCGTGGATTTCCGATTCCCTAGTTACGGCGCAACCTCTACATATCAATTAACCTTGGCTTAAATCTATGTATGTACTGGGGCGAGTTCAGAAACGTCGTACCTACTCGGTGTGAGTGTGACTTTTGTGGATAATTGAAGGAGTGATCCATTGTGTGGACATCTTCACACCCGTATTTCTGAACGTTTGGGTATGTTCAGTCAGCTGTTTGACAGTATGCTGTCTATTTTAGTTTGTTTTGTTTAAGTTCGGGTAAATCTTTACGGATTAATCAACTTAAGAGTGAATACAATCTATTCCCCAAATAATAATAGTCATTTTTCTTCGTACTTACTTGTGTTCAAAAGACTCAATCATCAGAGAAATCCTCTACATTACAATGCATTATTTTGAACAACTGAATTAATTATTGTCTTGTGTGCATTTTGTCTTAGTGAATGATAATATAAACCTACACAACACAAACCCATTTTGGACAAATGACACATCACACCTCCTCCACACCACAAAAATGTGTAATCAAAGATCACCCTGGGATGCATCTATGTCAATTCTTGAACGAAAAGCAGTGTGCGTCTAGGGTGCGCTCTTGACTATTCTGAACGGTTAGTGTGTGACACTTGGATCACACTCTCACCGGGTGTGACGTTTCTGAACTCGCCCCAGGATTAATGTTCGACGACATGTTTCTTTTGACAGTTTGTTAGATGTAGCTCGTCAAGGTGATACAGCGTTGCCAGTGGTTCTTCGGATTATCGATTCAGACCAGAGAAGATGATATTCAATAATTATGGGTTAGTTTTGGTTAGTTTGGGTTAGTTTGTGTTTGGTAAAAAAAATTGTCTCTCTCTATATGGTAGATGAATATCCGGCAACGTTGTAATTAAAATCTTGATTTTCATGGGAATTAAATTTTATTTTTTGACTCAAATTGTGTGTTTACCGCAAATTTTTTTTCTTTAATGTACTTATTTAGACGTATGTTTGAGGGTGAAGCTTTTGTTTTTCTAAAAATCTACTGTCCGTAAAGTCATCTCCACCCAACAATGCAGAGAGATTATCAAAACCACAATTCATTCTTGAGCTGTGAAGTCAAGTGAGTGGTGTGGCAGGATACGACTCTTGGACAGTCTGTGTTGAGCAGTCGAATGTCCGCAGTACGTCCTGTGACTGTGAGAGGCGTCCTGAAACAGTAAACAGATCTACAATATAATTCCAAAAATAATAATTCTTTTCCAAGTGATATAATCAAAGTAAGACAAACTTTGACATATGATTAGTCAAAAGAAAATTTCAACAGTCATGAAAGGTTATGTACCTATACCTATTATTTGTTTTCATAACTTTCATTAGTCATCACCATTTTTCTCAATAATAACTATTTTTCACTTTTTCTAAAGTTTGAATTTTCCCTCAAAGCTTTCAAAACCAAAATTTGTCAAAATATTTTTTTTTACTTTTTATAGTAGAAATATGAATTTTAAAATATTCAAAGATGTTGGCTGTTATGTAATAACCAAATTTTATTGCACTAAAAAAAGAATAAGTGAGCTCTGCGAGAAATCAATCAGTATAAAATTTTTATTTTATCGCATGCACAAGCACCATGGGAGCACAATGAATTATTTGTAATTGCGTGTAGGTGTGAGTTGTTATCTGTTATGTGACTTGTGTGCTGAAAATCTGGGAAAATTTAGATGAATCATATTTTGTTGTCGTCGAGGCTGACGTAAAATATAAAAAAAAACGAAATACATTGAAAACTAGATTGAAAATCATTCATATTTATTTGTTGACTTTTGGAGAAGAAAGGAATTTCTATTCACCCGATATTCGAGTCTTTTCAAAACAAGAAAATAATTTTAAAAAGTAATCATAATATACCCCTGTACGAGCCCAAAAGTCAAACTACTTGAATGTCTCGTATTTAAGCCACAATATTCCGACACCTTGCACAATATATTGACAATTGAGTAGCTTCTGAATTGAATGTAGAATTATTTGGTTGATGTGTGAAAATATTTATATCAATAAACTACGAGAAGTGATTTATTAAAAATACATTTTTGGAAAAATGCTGTAAATCAGAGAGTCATCCCAATTTCGTCTTATTGTATTCAAATATTGATCTTTGAAACTCAATAACCAACTCACGAATCGCAATGTCGAAACAGTCACAATTTATTGAAGAAAGTCAGAAACAGAAAACGTATTACGCACATACCTACAGATAGTAATTTATTTTTAAAAAGAGGTAAATACATAATTCTCCGCGTCTGCTGTGATTATTTTTCCACAACATCCAGAGTTCGCTTTGTTCTAAAATAAGAAATGAGATAACGAAGCTCATATTTTCTTGATCAAGTGATAATTCATATCAGTTATTATAGAAGATTCGTAGTAAACGAGTCATATCAGTCAGTCAAACAATAGGAATTCCCGAACATCAAACTCACTTGCCTGAAGTCAAAATTCCCAGAACTAAAATCCTACGGTGACAAAACCGGATATTCCCATTAATCCGAGAATAATAACGCAACAGCACTCGAAATGCCACGCATTGCATTTTCCAGATTATAGAAAATCTAAGCATGAATGACGTTTTGGACAGAGAACGTGTCATCGGGCCGTACGGTTACTTTGATGAAGTGGCCACCACGACAGCCCAACAATGACAAAAGGGCTTTGCACATTTAATCTAGTGCACTTTGTCACACCAATTGCTATTTTTATTATAGAGAGGGATTTTTTGATGTATCACGTTTTGGAAGTGACAGCGATATAAACAGATATTGCATTGAACACTGCACACTGTCATATTCAAGAACATTTCTTCCACATTGTGTGAGTAAGTATCAATGTTCGAAATGAGTTCGAACCTAGATGTTCAAATATCAACGGTTTTCTTCATCATTATGAATATCAACTTCAAAATCTAAATTTCTCAAAGTTGTCCAAATTTTCAATATCCAGGTATACCTACCATACAAATATTTTCCTCAATTTTTTTTCTGATGTTACAAAAAGCCTTGAGAGCCCTGAATACTTTTGCAACTCATATAATTTCACATTAGCAAAAGTAAATAGTATCTTGGATACTTTTTAGAAGAAACTTTATCTTGTAGCAGACAAGAGTAAGAGTATCTTGTGTCAAGATACCGAAAAGTATCTAAGTTACCAAAAAGTAACTGGGTTACGTGAAAAAAGTTGCTTTCACAAGTTAATTACGATTTGGTTCAAAATTCGAATCGGTGAGTTTCATTTTGTTTTGTATAAAACTATTGTAAGATTTGATAAATATGCATAATGATATATCGATCGAGAATAATATTATACCTGTATGTG